>PVKB01005634.1:0-67054 GCA_004027205.1 Ctenodactylus gundi | reverse complement strand
GGAAATTTAAAATGATCGTTTCTCATGGAGGCACCCTTCCCTCCATGGGGAAGTCAGGGCTGCCGGGCATGGACACCCCTTCTATCCCAAAGCCCCACGTCTTCCTGGGTGACAGGGCCGCCTTGACCTCAGAAGCTCTGCTGGACCACAGGAGCATCCTCACCCTGGGGCTGAGGTTCCCAGTCTCCAGTACCCAGAGAGGGTGGCCCATGGCTTTCATTGTGAGCCCTGAGCTACCCTAGTCCCTGGGCCCCTCTCCGAGCCTGTCCTACACTGGTCTCTGGAAGGGCCTCAGAGTTGAGAGGGAAGAGAGGAACATGACTAGCCAGAAGTTAGGATGTGGGCCCAGGGACAGCACCGTGGACTTGAGGATGGACTATACCATCAAGGTGGACAGTGTGGGAAGGGCCCATGGTGCAGGTAAGAAAAGAAATTTACCAGTATTCAAGAACTGGGAGGAAAGCCACGAGTTTATTCAGGCCAGAGGACACTGGAGAGGGCCAGCGGGCATCAAGCTCAAAGGAGGAATGGCGGGCGTGGGGGTGGGGTGGGGTTCGTAGCAGAAGGACAGCTAGCAAATGCCAACATCCTCAAACTGCATTTCCAGGGCATCTTCTTCCCTCAGAACTCCTGCATTGTAGCTAAGCGGTCCATCAAAGTCCCAATTGACGAGATCATTGACTCTGACCTCACAGAAGCCTCCTTAGACTTAGACAAAGAAGTCTGTGCCTTTGCTCTTTGGAAAGGCTGAGGCAGGAAGGGGCGAATGAATGGCTTCTGCCTTCCATCGTCTCCCTAGTCACTTTAGCCATACTGTGCATGTTCTGTGGCGGCCCAGGTCTCGCAGGCTCTTCAGCCACTGCATTGCCCACGGAGAAGCCCCAGTCAAGTCACTGACTCACTGGATGCAACCTGACCAGGGCTGCGCCTGCAGGGTGTGGACACTAAGGATTTTAATCTTCAGTCTCCACACTCATGACTGAGCCAGGGCTTCCATCCAGCCATGGGCATGTACGGCTGGTGAAGGTGGCTGAACCTGTGGCCGGATGGCTGGAGGAGGGCCCAGTTGGAGTCCTTTCCAGGGCACCATGAGCAGTGCACAGCTGCCCTGCATGCCTCCTTCTTCCTGGGGACCTGGTCCCTTTTCCTCTGAGGGTAGCTGTGCCTTGGTCCTTCTGTCGCCACCCCACTGCTCAGGGTGTTTGGGGACACTTGACACAGCCATCATTCTCAGGAACTTCCCACCCTTGTCTCAGGCCCCTGAGAGGGAGCTGGTGCTATGGGCCCGGATGACCTGGGGTTGGGCTGCCTGGGGGCTCCAGTCAGGTTTGGTGGGCAGCCCAGGCCTGGTGGGCTCTGGAGACCAGAGGCACCACATCAGTCTACGTAACAAGCTTGCCGGTGGAGGTGGGGCAGCCGGGCTGAAGTCTGCAGCCACAGAGACATGGGGATAAAGGGGTCTCCAGCCTGTCCTCTGGCCCGGCAGGGATTTCCAGCAGAGTCAGAGGGGCTGGAACAAGGACAGTGGCGACTGGCACCCTCTCCCGCTGTGGGCCAGATCCTGACACAGAGTGAGCTGGCCAGGTGGCACCTCTCAGATTAGGGATGAAGCAGGCAGTGGACAGGACGGCCACAGCCCTTCGCTGCGCAGCTCGGTCCTCTGCAGCCAGGGAGGAGGACACCGCGTTCTCCAGCCTGCGGCCCCATGTGCCCTGTGACTGACACCGAGACGGCCCCAGCCCCGTCCGTGCTGCAGGGTGGGTGAGGCAAGCCAACCTGCAGAGGTTCCAGAACATGGCACTCTGGCAGGGGTCTCATCTGGAACCCCCTGGGTTTTTGCCCCTAATTTTTAAAAAACATTACAATGAAGATTTTTAAAAGACAGTTTTGTCACGCATGCAATATATATATATATTTTTGTGGTTTTGTGGTGGAACCCAGGGCCTTCACTCTGAGCTACATCCCCAGCCCACTTTTTATGTTGGGTTTTGAGACAAGGTCTTGCTAAGTCACTTGCCCAGGCTGCGCTTGAACTGTGATTCTCCTGCCTCGGCCTCCCAGATTGCTGGGGTGACAGGTCTGCACCATCAGGCCCAGCTTTGTGTGCATATTTTATCTGAGGCCCAAGACAACTCCTCTTTCATCAAAAAGAACAAGGACAAGAGATTGGCAGGTTGCGGGTTAGCATGCCTGGCCCGTGCCTTCAGTCCAGAGTGGAGGGAGCAGGAGGGGGTCACCGTGCTCAGCGGCCTGGAGAACGGGCTGCAGCTCCTGGGCCCTGCGCGCCGCCGCCAGAGACACCGAGCACTGGGGAAGCTGGCCTCCTCCATCTGACAGTGGCCCAGCAAACCTTCTGCTCCTTTCGGATTGAGCCTCAGCCTAGGAAGGTCAGAGCCACTCCTTGGATCCACGTGTGGCAGTGATGGGCAGGTCACTCTAATCAGACAGTACATGGTGGCTGGGAACACCTGGCTGTATACATGTTGGCCAGCTTCATCCCTCTGCTGTGGCCAGAACCAGGCAGCGCCAGCTGGCCTCTAGGGCTGTGGCAGTGTCACAGGGCCTAGAGGGCAGTCGGCCCTCTGCACCGCTGTCTCTTCAACTGTGACCCATCCCTGTCAGGATCGGCACAGGAGGTGCCACTGGCCGCCACATTTTGGTGCCCAGATGCAAGGCGGGGCAGCAATGACGAAGGCAAGCCTGGGCACACGGAGCTCGCGCCGTTCTGATGCGGGTCCGAAATACAGGACTTGAGTTAGACCAAAGCTTCACATGTCGGTCCCAGCCAGCTCGGCAGGCAGCGGGGTCACGGCCCATCATGACGTTACTACCTCACTGCATCTCTGCAGCAGCCCCCCCAGCCCCCCACCCCGTGCTGGCTTCTCTTGGGAAATCCAGGGCCATTTCTGGGCTGGTACAGAGGCACCGTGCCTTGTGCCTTACTCCTCTCCTCTTTCCCTCCTTCCTTCCTTTCCCTCAACTACGGCACGCGGATCCAGCCCAGAACCTTCATACTGAGATACATCCCCATCCAACCCATTTTTATTATCTTAGTTTTGAGCCAATGCTACACGAAGCCTCTTAAGTTACCCATTTGGTCTGGACTTGTAAGCATCCTGCCTCAGCCGCCCAGAGTACAGGCCTGTCTCACTGGTCTGGCTTGCTTGACTCAGACTGTGGCCCTACTTTAGCCTTGTAAACTGGCGTCATGTGCCCAGAAGGAAGGTAAGAGGGAGTTTAGGAGGGTTTGAGAAGCAGCTACCCTAAGGGTGAGCTTTAGAGGGGCCCTCCCTGTACGCTTCAACTCCAGAAAAAGAGCTCTGGGGCCAGGAGGCACTCACAGGCTGTGTGGTGCCAGTTGGGGGCAGTGGGGGGGTCGAGTAAGCACCTTTGGGGTGTCACACAGGCTTGGAGCACAGGAGCAGCATATTCCAAACTGGGCCTGGAGGTGCAGGCCTGTTCATCCCAGAACTCTGGGAGGCTGAAACAGGAAGATCACAAGTTCAAGCCCAGCCTGGACAGCTTAACATCTTAGTTAGAACTTGTCTCAAAAAATAAAAAATAAAAAGTGGGTCTGACATGTAGCTCAATGGGATCCCCAGTACTATAAAACAAAGCAAAACTAAACATCGACGTGTTCTAAATGCAGAAGCAATGCGTGTGTGGGCTTAAAAACATGGAGTATGAAAGGGAATACAAAGAAAATGAGCCCTGGTGGTTTTATCTTTGCGAAGTGCAGCAGGGTGGGGCAGACTGGGAGGGGACTGGACACCTCCTGGTTCTGGGTGGCGTGCACATGGCCACCAGGTAGCTGGAGTGTCCTGTGGATGGGGTCTCCCATATCCTCTGCTCGCACTGGTCTCTGCCTCCCTCATCACAGACACTTTGGGTCTTTTTCAGCGTGCAGGGCCCTGATGGACGAGGTAGAGTACGATGTCACCAAGGCTCGGCAGAAGAAGACCAAGGTGGGCTCCTACCGCATCCGGCCTGACGGGACGCAGGAGAGGAGGAAGGTAGGAAGGAAATGATGTCCCAGTGTCTAATTGCGGAGCTGGGCAATTACCAGCCATTTATCCAAACAGCAGTTGGCCTTAATCTCCTAACCTTTCGCATGTTCAGGGTAGCAGCTCTAAATTGCTTCTGCGTCCTGGGGGACCCAAAGTAATCTTTAAGCTTGAAATTGAAGTCTCTCTCTCAGCACCTAAATTTTGTGTCTCATGGACTTGGAAGACATTTCGGCACTGTTCTTCATCAGAATAAAAATAGTGCTTCCGTGATTCGTGGGTGAAGCCCCCGGGGAGTCCAGGGTAGGAAAAGGGTGGCGGATGCTCTGGGCTGAGTGCCCTCCTCTTGGGGATCCCCTCCCAGAGATCTGCAGTTTCTACTGGGGGATGGGAGGCAAGAGCCACCTCCCAGGGCCGACTTGGATGCCTGGCAGACAAAGAAGGAAGACCTTGCTGGATGACATGTCCAGAGGGTCCCCTGGATCTGGTGTGGGGGAGGGGCAGCACAGGAGGAGTCAGAAAACCTTGGAGGGGCTCGTGAATGTGCCTTGGATGCGGAGGTGGGCTCTAGTCTCCAGCGCCTCATCAGACCGTCCCCTCTGAGCCCAGGGGTGAGCGCCCAGACACACAAACCTCTTCCCATGCACTCTAAGAAAAACAACATTCCGATTCCCTCAGAACGGTCCCTGCTGGGGGCACCACATCCTGAGCCTTCACCCCCAGGGCTGATGGGACCCGGGAGAGAGGACAGCACCCGGTCTGCACACTCAGGGGCACAATCGGTGAGTGAGGGGGTGCTTGGTGACACTGAGGCCGGCTGGCTGGAGGCCCCTGTGGGTGACAGAACCTGCATACTTTCCTGAGAAAGGGCTGGTGTGTCGATACAGAGCAGGACTGGGCACTAAGTTCCGAATTATGGGAACTATCCCTAAACTCGTGGGCAGGGGTCACTGGCTTGTGGACACCACCTCCCCAGGTGATGTTAGCAGCAACTATGAACGGGACTCACAGGAATCTATGTTCACGCAAACCTGGAAACTGCCGCATGAAAACACTGAGCGGTGCTTCCTGTGGTTGAGTGCAGAAGAGAAGTAGACAGCCTCTTGTCCTCTACGGGCAAGTGCTTCTCACCTGTGAAACCTCAGGATGCGTGTGATGGCGTACAGCTTCGTGTCTTTGGTGTGGCCGTGAGAGTCTTCTTTTCTGTCATCTTTTATGTTATGTTCTATAATGAGCACATCTCTCCAGCCCCAGATGCACCAGTCTGTCATCCCCGCATTCTAGGAAGCAGAGGCAGGAGAACTACAAGTTTGAGCCCAGCCTGCGCAACTTAGTGACTTAGTGAGACCCTGTCTTAAAGTCAGGCTGGAGATGTAGTTCAGTGTGAAAGCCCTAGACTCATTCCCAGCACCTCAAACAACGATAACAATAACAAAAATCCCATACATTTCTAGGGTTTTTTTGGAAATCAAAAGAATTCCGTTAATGCAGAAATTCTGATTCTATAACTTAGCATTGTTCTAACAGAATTGACAGCCACATGGGGGCTTACAAGTCCCCTTGCGTCTAACAGCCCCATGAGGTGTCTTTCCCTTGGTTTGCCCAGGTGTCACTGGCCAAACTGAGCTGCTGGTGCGTCAGAGGTGCAGGGATCTATGATCTAGACTCCGCAGCCTAGGAGGGTGAGCTGGGGCCCCAGGGGTCACCACCACATCACCAGCTGGATTGTCACTTTCCCTTCATGGGGACCAAACACCTGCCACCAACAGCTTACAGGAGGAGGGGTTTCATTTGGTTCATGGTAGAGGATCCAGTCTGTGACCAGCTGCTCCGGTGCAAGACCACTGCATGGAAGGCCCCAACTGAGGACAGCTGCTCACCCTTGGCTGCCAGGAACCAGAGAGGGGCCGGAGGGGCTGGGGACAAGAGCGCAGACTCTCAGACCACACCCCCAGGGACTTACCGCCAATCCGGCCCTACCTCCTAACGCATAAGGCATCCCAGGCGGTATTTTAGCTCCAAAACATCACCCCAGCCTTCCAGGGTGAAATCGGGGTCTGTTGCAGCAGACAGAGGACAAGCTGGCAGGTGCATTTTGGGGTTTGTGTGGCATCCAAGTCCCCGCCGTGCCAATTGCCTGGCCTGCAGCCCTTTGCGCTGCTGGCTGCCGTGGCGCCGGACATGTGGGCTTCCTCTTTACTCCTGTTTCTGGGAAGTCACCCCTTTGTAACTCACTCCCTCTGAAGAGGTCACTCTCTGGCCACAGAGCAGGGGAAGAGGGCCTGGCCGCTCCTGCTATGGGGTGCTGACTGCCCCTGCGGCCCATGGTGGGATGAGGCATGGGGGGGCAGCTCACTGACTGCCTCCTGCAGTGCGGGGCTAGCCCACATCTGTTGGGGACCCTGAGTGGGCATTAGGGAGCTGGGCTGGGCCTCTCTTCCTGGCTCCAGGCAGATGGAAGAGAGGAGCCTACTCAAGGCCATGGTAGGAGCCCACACCCAGTCCCTGCCTGTTTCTACACAGCCCAGCCTCACTCACAGTCTGTGCCGGCCCTGGATTCCTCCACAACCCAGCGGGGCTAAGGCCCCAAGCCCACAGGGCCAGGAAAACACCTATTCCTACACCAGGGGGACACCAACGCGACACCCTCTACTTTGAATGCTTGCTGACCCCTCAGCTGAGTTATTTATTTATTATTTGCAGTACTGGGGATGGGAGCCTTGGCCTCCACATCTCTAGCCCCTTTTTATTTTTATTTTGAGACAGGGCCTCACTAAGTCACTTAATTTCCCGGGTTGGTCTTGAGCTTGTGATCTTCCTGCCACCTGGTGCAGGTGACATCGTGACATGGCCGTGCACCCTGTGCCCATATCCCCGAGGCTGCAGCCCTCCACCTCCCAGGCTCCACACTAGCCCTTGAGTACTTCAGAGGGGGGTGGCCAGGGGTGGCAGCAGGCTGAGCTGAGTCCCTGCAGGCAGAGAGAGGCAGCACGCTGGTGGCCCGTGGTCTGGGTGGTGCGCATCCCTGGCAGTGTCCTCAGCAGAAGCCCGGCCTCGTGCTCTTCCGGGTGCGACCAGCAGGGGGACCCTTCCCCCAGGGCCTGTCCTCTGTGACACCATCTAGGGTTAACAGCCCCTCCCCCTTCTTACCCGGGGATTAGAAATTCACACCGTCCCCAGGGGACATGGGGAGGAGGGGTGACACCAATAAGAAGGGAAAGGATTATTTTAATCCTCTGGGAGTGTGACACAGTGAAGGGAGCCTGGTTGTCCCTTTAACCGGGGTGGTGGCGGGTAATTACGACCTGACTGCTTGTCCCTGGGAAGAGTGCCCTCACCCCATCCACTGGATCCAGTCAGAGAGCACAGGTTTGTCCCTGCCTGGCATTGTGGGTGCCTGAAATTCTAGCCTGATGGTGACTGTGGCCTCACAAGGGTCTCAGGGGACTGGGTGGGAGGGGCCTGCTCTGGGCTTCTCAGCCCTTTGTCCCCCACTGCGCTGCTGGGAGCTGTAGGATTTGCAGCTCCCACCCCCAGGCACAGCCTTAGCATGACCTCCTGGCAACCTTGCTTCCAGTACCGCTTTAAGGGTGGCAGGACTCTTCTCCCTCAGCCTCCCGCCTGGGGAAGGGGCCTGCGCCAGCCTTGGCTGGCGGGGCAGTCTCATCGATTGCCCTCTAAAAATGTCACATCCTGAATCCTGGAGGCGTCCGGCTTCTTCCTCCAAGCCCCTGTCTCAGAGCAGCATGGGCAGGAGGTCAGGAGAGGGAAGAGGTAACAGGGGATGTCACAAGGATCCAGGGTGCCTGCTGGGAGGCAGGGCCCTCTGCAGGCGTGTGGGCGTGCGTGCATGCTTACGTGCGGGCAACACGTGGGCGTCTCTGTGCAGTTTATTCCAGCTGCAGTGGGCGATGCAGGACTTTTCACCTGTTGGTCGCCTCGACGGGTGTCCCTTCGTTTGCAGTGCTTTGTTAATGAGCCCTGTTGTTTTCTGAGGAGGGAGGAGGCAGGCGGTTCTGAGGAAATTGGCCTTCCCGCCTGACTGTTTTCTGTATGTGAGCAAGTATCAAGCCCAAGGCCTTCACACTGAGCTACGTCCCAGCCCATTTTCAGTTTTGATTTTGAGGCAAGGTCTCAGTAAGTTCCCAAGTTATCCGGCAGTCAAACCTGCAATACTCCTGCCTCAGCCTCCCGGAGTGCTGGGATGACAGGTGACTCCACCGGCCTGGCCCCTCCCCCACTCTTGAGCTGGGCTTTGCCCCTGACATTTCCCACTGATGCCAAGCCCCTGCAACCTGGGGACATCTGGCACTGTGTGTCACAGGACTGAACTCTACTAGTGTGACAGTTTATGTTATGGTGTGGGGAGGTTTTCCTTGGGTATTCTGAGATTCTAAAATGCAAATTCTTTTCAATTGGATTTGATGGGAAGGAAAGATTGCAGCAACACTTTTGAGGAGGAGGGAGAGACCTTGCAATAAAAGGTGCCCCGTTGGGGTGTCCTCTGAAGAGATGGACAGTCAGTGTCCAGGAATGGTGCCAGGAGCAGTGACCTTGAGAAGGGCACAGGACTGAGCAGCACAGGTAGACCCGGCCCTGCCGCACAAGTGCTTCAAACACACGGTAAATGTTCACATGTCTTGAAGTATGTTACCATAAAGGACACGTCACCATGAACCCCTGCCAGTGTGCCCCTCGCTCCAGGCACACGCACCCCGCTGTTCTTACTACTTGCTGAAGCAGCTCTCAAGTCCTATTTCCTGTGTATCTGTAGTTGGGCTGTCATGGTTGCCTCCGTGTCCTGAACTGATTCAAAACATTGACCTTTCATGGTCATTTTGACTTTGGGAAAGAGCCAGAAGTCACACGGTGCCAGGTCTGGTGAATAAGGAGAATGCAGACACCGTGTCATGTTTTTACGTGCTGCCTTTCCCCGGATGGTGCTCTGCAGCAGCATTCACTGTATTTTTGATTAGACCTTATAAAGACACACAGGAAAGAGGATTTCCAGACCTGCCTCAGAAAGTGATAAGAACGAAGGCACAGGTGTGTCTGAAGCAAGGAGGGATTTTGAGTGAGCATGACATGCATGGTAATACATCTTTTACTGTAGTAATCTTTTAAAAAATACTGTACCCCCCCCCCCTTTCTCTCTTCAGGGTCTCATTCTATAGTCCAAGCTGGTCCTAAACTCAAGCTGGTCTCAAATCCATGGCAAACCTTCTGCCTCGGCCTCCTGAGCACACACTCCACTCCTTGATCAGCCCTTATAGATGAAACTTTCTTTGTCGTAAGTTAGGGATTAAAAAAAGTCTGAGTTCTAGACTTAACATTCCCCCTCTAATTTTAACATCGGGTTTGCTTACAGAGCACCCTCCCAAGGGAGATCTTGGTGGGGATCCCCTGTCACCTCAGTGGGTCACCCATCACCTCTGTAAACTTTCTCGAGCCAACGTCCACACAAATCCCACGGTCTTGCCGCTAGCCACATATCTGACCCGAACTGTCCTGGTCCCTACACTTCCACCCCATCTTGCGAGGCAGTTAGGCCCTGTCACAATAAGGAAATGTCCCTCTCTACCGAGGTCCCAGGTCCTGGCAGTTGCTTCCGGACATCACGGGATGCCGGTGGCCACAGGCTCACAGCTCACGTCCCTCAAGGGAACTGACGAAGCCCAACAATACTGCCATGGCAGAGGCATTCCCTGGACAGCTGTCACTGCTGCCCCTTCACATTGTCACCCTTGGCCTGACATTCTTGCTGGGATTTCCTGTTTGCTGTCTGCCCGTTTGAATGTGTGCGGCTGAAAGCAGCGTGGGCTCCTGAAGGGTCAGCGGGCAACTCTTAGGAAACAGAAGTACAAATAAGGAATTCTCGCACTTCTGAGTGCCGGCTCCTTCTGCTGCACAGCCCGCTAGGAATGGGGCAGCGTCCACATCCTTGCTGTGAGAACGTGTCAGAGCAGCTGGTGGAGGTGGCGAGCCGAGGTGGGCAGGGCTTGTGCACCCTAGCAGCCCGGGGTTGAGGATTTCAGGGCCCTCCTTGCTGCTCCAGCTCGGCTTCTGTTGTCAGTACTGGGGACTGAACCTAGGGTCTTTATGCAAGGTCTCACTAGTTCAAACTTGTGATACTCCTGCCTCAGTCTCCCAGGGTGTTAGGATTTCAGGCCTATACTGTCAGGCCCAGCTCCAAATGCTGTTTTAAACTTTTTTAAACTTCTAAGCTTCTTACCGAACACCACCCCACTCCAAACCTAAAAGCCAGGACTATAAACAGAAGCATCTTGGAGTCCTCCTGCGTGCTGTGCCCAGTGCTACATAATCAGCTTGAGTCTTCCCATGGGCCAGTGGAGGACAGAAGCCTCTGTCACTTGGATCTGCTGGGTAATGAATCTCCACCCTTTGATGGGTGATGCAGAACCAGGTTCCAGCCCCTGATTCTTAAAGTCAGGCTGTGCCTGTTCTGCGGCTGCTCAGCAAAGTTCTACAAACCTGTGGCCAAGGTAGAAGCTTCTACCACACTTCAGACACCACGAGTCCCACACTGAGGCATGGCGGGGTTGGCTCTCTTTCAGGGAATTGGAGAGAAATCTGTCCTGAAATTCCAGCTTTGAGGTCAGCTTCTTGATCCGCAATGTACTGACACTGGAGTGGGCCACCTCATGTTTGCCTGGGTGGGTACGCAAGCTTTCTTCCTCTGTGTCTGTCTGTCTTCCTCTCTGTGAAGATGCTCATTAGACTAATTATAACACATTCTGACTTGGAGCCCTACCTTCGCTAATTGTATCTGCCAAGACTTTGTGTGTGTGTGGCACTGTGGACCAAACCCATGCATGGCCTTTGTCTTGAGCTACATCTCCAATTCTTTTTTTTTTTTTTTTTGAGACAAAGTCTTGCAAATTGCCCAATCTGGGCTCAAACTTGTGATCCTCCTGCGTCAGCCTTCCAGAATGTCAGGATTTATATGTATGTACCACCGCACCTGGCTAAGACCCTTTTCCCAAATAAGGGAGTGTGTACTGGTAACCCGTGTGAAGATTAGGATGTGAGTGTGACCGCTGGAGAGATTATGCCAACTTGAGGCAATCAGGAACCACACCTGGATTAGGGTTTGGGAGCCAGGCCTAGACTGGGAATGGAGAACCAGCCTGGATTAGAGTGTGAGTGAGTTGTGGGCCGGCCAATGAGGGAAGAGCACTCACCCAGATGTGGGAGGCCCAACTGGAACTCGAACAGCATACAAGGAAGGAAGAAGAAAGATTGTTCCAGCTTCTTCCTCTGGGAAAGCTCTCGCCCTCTCGCTTGGCCCCTGACTTGCTCCACACTGAAGATCGTCATCACAGATTCGCTCCAGCCTCAACTTGCGCCTGTCTGCCCGTCGCTGCCCTTTAGTTGCTGATCTTCAGTCTCTGGTCTTCACCACTGTTCTTCGAACAACTGAGACCTGCAGCAGACTGTCACCGGCTGTCCTGCAGTCCCAGGCGGGAGTTCCACTTCGCAGCTGAGCAGCCGTTGGGCAGTCCAGCTCTCACACGTGCAGGCCGCCATATTGGACTATCTCTATCCTCAGATAGCCAAATAGATCCTTTCTGTTATAATTTCTGTAAATTCTGCCTTTTGGAAGAACCCAAACTAATACAGTGAGCATCTCTTTGGGGACACAGTTGGACCCTCTGGGGGCTTTGGGGCCAGATGCCCCTACGTCAGGGTCTCTGATTCCATGGGTCTGGGAGGGCTGGCCTTCTATCCAGCTTTCCTGCGGGGAGTGCTGGGGGGAGGTCATGGGCACTAGGTGGGGAGGGAGGGACCCAGGCTTTCAAGCCATTTGTCCTCTGTGACCTCTTCTCATCCTGACGAACAGCTGCAGGGGGAGGTCACCTTGAGGGGGCTGGCGCTCCCACCCTCCCCCATGGTCGGATCAATAATGTAGACATTATGGGAAGCACAGCCTGCAGTGACCTTTACGGCCCCTCCCTGTCCTCCCACAGAGGTCCCCACCCTGCCGGGTGCTCAACTGAATGCCATGTCCCCTTTGTCTCCAGCCTGCTGTGTGTGCATGACTGTGGGCGTGAGGCAACAGGGACTGTGCCCCTCCGTGCCGCGTAGATGCTGGCAGGAATTGGTTTGCGCGCCTGGTAGCAGGCACCGCGCCGAAGTCTAAATCCATAATGCATCTACTCTCAGATTTTGTAATTCTGTCACACTCCAAACAAGCTGTCAAAACTGCCTGGCATGACTTATCCTCAATAAATCCCTAGTCCTGCTAATTGCTCCTTATTCCCCCGAATAAGAATTGTTTGAATCCCCAAATCAGGTGGAGAATGGAGGATAAAGGGGATGAGCTGAAGAGACGGCCACTGTGTCTCCCCCAGGACAAAGAGAATCTCAGGCACAGTGGTCCCCGGCTGGCAGAGGTAACAAGGATTGAACGGAACTGGGCTTTGAGTCGCCTTTTTGCACAGAACCTTTGGCAGAAAAGTCAACCCGCGGCTGTCTTGCAAGAGGAGCTCTGAAGGGGGACGCGGAGGTCACTGACGCTGGTTGTTCTAGAGCACTGACCTGGGGACACCTGCCCACGATTGGCTTGCAAGGGAGCAGCCCAGAGAGGGCGCAGGGAGCTCTCTGGAGAGCTGCAGAGGTGCCCCAGTACCCTGAGCTGAGACAAGAAGGCTGCCCCCAGTGTGTGGCCCAAACACTTAAAGGGATCTCGGTACCAGAGACCTGGCTTGTCCTCTGCCCTCAGCAAATAGGAGGTGTCATCAAAAATGTGGTGATGGTTTCAATTTTTTTTAAAAAAAAAAAACTGATTATAGTAGAAGGCACATTGCCACGAATCCTCCTCAGAATACTCCTCTTCTTGGAGCACACACATCCCTTCGCTCCTGCCCCTTTCTGCAGCAGCTCTGGACGTCTTCCTTCCTGAGTGTCTTGGCTGTGCTGTCACGGCTACCGTGACATCCTGTGTCGATCCTACCTGGTTATCTTCTGTGGTCATGTTGATGCCAAGGAAGAGCCAGAAGTCGCAGTGCCTCATTCGGTGACTAAGATGATGGGGGACGCACCACCTGGTATCTACGAGCCCTCCCGCCTTCCCATTGGATGGCGCTGGCCAGAAGCACTTGCTGCATTTTAATCAGAGCTTGTAAAGACACTCAGAAAAGAGGACTGCAGCCTGCTTCACAGAGCGGCAGGAATGGCGGGGTGCGCGTGATGGAGAGGACGTGTGGCCACTGATATGTTTTGTGTTTGGTTAAGCACTCACCATATGTATACTCGATCACCCCTTGTAACTGGCTTTGTGACTTTAGACTAGCGACCTCCCCCAAGAAGGGAGGTTTCCCAGGGGCGTCTGTCTGCTGTCACGTTCCGTCATGGTCGGGATAGAGTCGGGGGTTTCAGCGAGGGACTCTGCGGAGGAAATGAAGTCGGGTCTTTCCTGAGCATCCGCCGTGCTGTGTGGACCAGGCAGGGATCCTGCCTGAAGGGTCTGTCCTGTCTTGGCCTCTCCTGAGTGGCCTGGGCTTCCTGGCCCTGTCGTGAGTGCTGCTGCCACCTCCCTTGATGAGGCGAGGATGGGCTGTGCCCAAGTTGACAGTGCCATGTCCCTTCATGCGTGCACGGCCTGTGTGTGTCAGCACATGTGTGCAGCACAGGCAGGAGCTGACCAGGGGAGAAGCTGGGGCACCCCAGGAGGGCAGGAGGGGCTCAGCAGTTCAACGCAAGGCCCTGGGTTTACTTCCACATAAATAGGCCGTGGTGGCACACACCTGTAGCCCCAGTGCTTGGGTTGCTGAAACAGGAGGGTTTGAATTTGAGACCAGTCTCAGCTGCGTAGCAAGTTCAAGACCAGCCTGGACTACAAAAGGAGACCCTGCATCAAAGGGGGAAAAAATCCTTTCAATAGTGAGAAAGTAAGATTTCAGCTGGGTACAATGACGCAGGCCTGTCATGGAGGCTGAGGCAGGGGGATTGCAAGTTTGAGCAGGAAACTAAGCCATTTAGTGAAACCCTGTCTCAAAATTTAAATTGTTTAACAGGGCTGGGGCTGGGGCTCAGCAGGGAGGCCATGGGCTCTGTCCCCGGTACCACCACCGCTGTCTTCATTGTTTCCAGTAGAACAGACTTAGCTCACATCTATCAACTGTAAAATATGGAAAGTAGCTCTGTGAAGGGTACTGAGGGAGGACAGCTGCTCCCCCCGAAGGGGCAAACACAGACCAAGGTGCTTATGGCCGCTTCTACCCCCCATACCTTCCAGGGTCTGCTGAGGGCCCAGATTTCTGAGGAGGGGGGTCAATGAGCTGCCAGGTGTGGAGTCTGCCCTATCCCCAGATGGGAGGAGCTGTGGAGAAAGGCATGCTGGGATTTGAGAGCCGCTGGGGAAAGGCCTGCTGGGATTAGGCTCAAGTGAAACTCACAGATGCTTCTCTGCTTCCTGAGTTTGTTCCCTGCCTGGGCCGGAAATGTGAGCGTGTCCAACACAACTACGAACATTCAAACCAAGAATGACTGGTCCTCAGCTGGGCCCCAGGCTGAAGGCCTAGGATCCTAGCCCTCTGAGAGACTGAGGCAGGAGGATCACAAGCTTGAGCCCAACCTGAGTGGCTTAGTGTGTTAGCTAGAGCCTGTGACAAAATGAAAAATTAAAAATGGGCTGAGAATGTAGTTCAGTGTGAAAGCTCTGGGCATCTGATTCTAGTTCTCCTACCCCCGCCCCCAAAGAAGTTGTCCCAAGATGCCCAGAAGTCACAGTCAGCAGTGGGCCTGAAACAATAGTTGAATGGGTGTAAATCACAGATGCAAAAGTGCTCAGAGAGGGTTATTGGTATCTTTTTGGGGGGTGGGGGGCAGGGGGCTGTACCAGGGATTGAGTCCACAGCCTTTGCCCTCAGCTTCCTTCTCAGCACTTTTTCTGTTTTGTTTTTTGCTTGCTTGTTTAGAGACAGGGTCTTACTAAGTTGATCAGGCTGGGCCTGTTGCAATCCTCCTGCATCAGCCTCCCAGAGAGCTGGGATTATAGGCATGCACCACCAGGCCTGGCTTGGTAGTAGTTTCTAAATGTTGCCATTACCTGAAATGTCCTGAAATCAGGGAACTGTGAGGTGACTTGTGAAGTCTTAAAGAGCGTGTTGCTACCATGAAAGAGGCATGAGGACTGTGGGAATCCATGAAAGTGTGGGGTTTGGTGCTACCTTGTGGGTGGGGAATCTAAAAGAGGAGGTGTGTTGGGGGGTGGGGCGCTGACGATTCATCCAGACACTAGGACTGTGCAAAGACGTCTCCCTCGTGTCTGAGTTCCGTTGATGGAGTAAAATGAGCTGGGCCTGTAATCCCCACACTCTGAGCGGCTGAGGCAGGAGAATCACACATGCGCAATGTCTTACTTAGCTTGTGAGCCGATTGACTATGGTCACTAACGGCCCGGAGTGAGACAAACAAAGCAAAATGGAGAGGTGTTCGTGTAGGAAGGACAGAACAGGATGGCTCCCGCAGCGGCCCCTTCTCTGTTATGGGTAGAGGGTGTGTTTGACCCGTCAGTCCTGTGCGTTTCACCCTCATCTGTCCTCGTGGAAGGAGGTGAGATGGAGCTGGCTGGAGCCCAGAAATCACTAGAGAAGCCAAGACCATGCAGGTCACCCAGCGACGGGTAACAGGCTCTGAGGGGTGGCCTTCCCAGGTCACCCTTTCTGCCTGGATAGAGAATGTGCATGGTCACAGCCTGCTCAGTAACATGTCCATCAGCAGAAGAATGGACAAAGAAATTGTGGTATATATACAATGGAGTACTACTCTGCTGTGAGGAAAAATAAGCTTAAGTCATTTGTAAGAAAATGGCCGCATTTTGAGACTGTAACGCTTAGCAAAGTAAATGAGACAGAAAGGTTAGATACCCTGCGGTTTCACTCATTTGAGGAAACCAAGATATAAATGACTAAAAGAGTAAGTTATGAAGGGAAGACAGGAAGCAGGGAGGCAGACTTTGCGGAGAAGGAAAGGCAACCCGAGGACGTGGAAAGGGGGACCTGCGCCTGCTGGCTGGCTCTCTGTCTTTTCAGTGGTAGGGATCGGGCCCAAAGCCTTTGCACACGGCTGCGTCCCCAGCTGTATTTATTTGTATGCTTGTTTTAGATACAGGGTTTTTAAAGTTGCCCAGGCTGGGCTTGACCTTGCAATCCTTCTGCCTCAGCCTCCCAGCATACTGGGATAGCAGGCCTGTGCTACCAAGCCTGGCTCATCCAAATGGCTTTCTGAAGCCCCTTGCTGCCAGTATTCAGATGACAACATTGGGACTGGTGGGACAGACTCCCAAAGTGCGAGTGTGCGCCACCTTCATCCTGGAGGGTTTTGCAGAGGTGGCCTCGGGTGACAGCCTCAGATCCCCCACCAGGTCCTCAGTGACAAGACACTAAGACCCAAGGTTGTGGCTTGTGCCTGGAAGACAACCCGAAGGAAGGGAGGGGCGCTGCACCCACGGGAGCCTCAGCGCAGTGGCCAGCCGGGCCTCCGTCGGGCACGGTCATGACTGCGTGTGCTCTCTTTCAACAATTTTATTTCAGGTCATGGAAGAGTACTCTTCAAGAATGCCTGAAGTTGGGCCTAGGGGCGTAGGCCTGTCACCCAAGCATTCTGGGAGACTGAGGCAAGAAGATCTCAAGTTCAAGCCCAGCCAACTCAGCAAGACCCTGTCTCAAAATCAACAATAAAACTGGGCTAGGAATATAGCTCAGTGTGAAGGTCCTGAGCTCCACGCTCAGAGACACACGTGTGCATGCACACACACACACACACACACACACACACACATTTTACAAAGCATCTGACTTGAAGGAGTGAATTTGTCAGCTGTGTGGACAGAACTCAGATCACTGAATGAAAGAAGGAATTCTTATTACACCTGGTTTGCTGTGGTCCTTGTGCTACTGCCCTGTTAGACACACTCACCTTTTTTTAGCAGATTTTATTGTTGTTGTGTGTGTACATGCATGTGTGTCTGTGTGTGTGTGTGTGTGTGTGTGTGTGGTGTGTGTGTTTGAGACAGGTTCTCACTCTGTATGTAGTCCGGGTTGGTCCTGAATTCACTATGTGGCCCCAGCTGGCCTTGGACTCATGACAGCTCAGACTCCTCAGTACACCAATACTCCCGGCTTATGTGGCACTGGGAATGGAACCCAGTGCCTCGAACTTGCTAGGCAAGCACTTTAACCACTGAGCTAGGGCCCACCCCAAGTGTGTAGGGTTTTGTTATTTTTTTTTTCTTGTTTGTTTAAAACCTGGGAGGGTGGGGAGCTCTATCCTGGGAGGAGAGGACTATAACGGAGGTTGAAAATGGTAGTGGTTTTCATGTGGATAATTGTATTTCATTTTATCTAGGATGTCTAACATGAAATAGGTTTTCTGGAAGATTGCAGGGTATTTTTTTTATGGGGCCACACAACAGTGACAGTTGTTGTTACATAGTCACAGGAAAGGGCATGTTTTAAACCTTAGGAGAGACTCCATTCAAGTTAGGTGACCCCCTTGCCCCATGTGGGGATCAGTAAATGTGGGGACATTATGCAATTCTTCTTCTATTTTGCCACTGAGTTGAAAACAGCCAACAGCCGTCAGAATAAAAAAGAAAAAGAAAGAAAGAAAGAAGATGTTAAATTCTGGGAAAATTCCTCTCCTGCCCTATAGTCCCCATCTGGGTGCTTGCTTCCCCTGGCCACCTGAGCGTATATGGATTGATATTTATCCGTTAATGGGACAGGTGGGAAGCCTGGCAGAAGAGCTCATGGTGAGTAACAGTGACTGACTTCCGTTACTGAAGTTGCAGCAGAAACAGCTTGGTCATTTGTGGAAAATGGTTCTGAAGCTTTTGTGTGCCCGCAAGGTGCTATGGAGAGCACAAAGTCACCAGTTTAAATAGAGTTCCTGCGGAGTCCAGTGGCGGGAGCTGGCCTGTCATCGCAGCACTCTGAGAGGCTGAGGCAGGAGGATCCCAAGTTCGAGCCCAGACTGGTCATTTTAACAACTTAGCAAGACCTTGTCTCTAAATCAAAAATAAAAATGGGCCGTGGGTATAGCCCAGTGGGAAGGCCCTGGGCTCCATCTCCAGTGCCATAGTAACAAAACAATGACAAACACAAAACTGTTCAGACCCCTGGAAACTGTCCTGTGAGTCCTAGTCAGTCAGAGGCTCTCCTTGCTACATGAAGGCCACCTGCAACTTCTCTGGTTGATGGTATAGACAGCACTTGTTTTATCGGATGCATAGACACCTGGAAATTTATCAGCCGTGATTGTATCTTATCAAAATGAGCTCCTCTAGGTTCTTAATTACATTGTCTAATAGACTGAGCATTCGCTGCCATTTGCATATTATATGAAGCAATGTCTGCAGTAGTCAACTCCCATAAAAGCTAATTACATCTCATTGGCTTACAGGAATTTCCAAATTCCTGCTTCTGCTACAGCCTAATGTAGGGAGCTTTGAACGTTCACTTCTAAATACTGGTTTTTTAATCTATATCAGCTGCAGGCCCATTTTTTTCAACGGATGAAAAGTTAGTGATTAAACCGTTTGTGCTGTTTGCTATGATGCAGTTAAGACATCTGTATTAACTAACCCTCTAGAAGGAGAAGCTTTGCAACCACGTGGAACTGCCAGCCACTAACCAGGCTAGGTACTGGTTTCCTGCCTGAAGGAGACTCCAAAAGGCCGGGACGCAGATGCGTAAAACGCATGCGGTGGTCAGTTGGAGTGGCAGGGTAGGCCCCTCGAGGACGGCCCGCGCCCAGTTGTGCCGTGCGAAGGGATCCTCTTCCCGCCTGATCGTGGTCACCATCAAGCAAGAAATTTACTACAAGATTAACAAAGACATGGTGATGAAAAACACAGGCAGGACCCTGTAGTTGATGTTATGAAAGTGTGTCATAGTGGAGGATCAACTCCCTGCTTGCATTTTTTTTTTTTTTTTTTTGAGAAACCCAATCCTGGTCTTTCGATCACTTTTTCCATTTCAAAGGTGAACTATGGGGGATCATCTCCCGCCCCCAAACCATGGCTCAGGTAACAAGTATGTGGTCAAAGAAACCTAAAGGGGAGAAAAGAAACCCCCTACGCACCAAAAAACCTCACAGGACACTGTGTATGGCTTCAGAGTTGCAAGTGGCTCTCAAAACAGAGACAAGTTGGGGTTTACTCAGATTGGGGGTGCTCCAAGGTAGCCCTCCCCTCTGAGCTACATCCCCAGCCCGTTTTTATTCTCTGCTTGGGATGGGTTTTGTCAAGCTCTTAAATTGCCGAGGCTGGACTTGAATTTGGGATTCTGCCTCAACCTCCCAGAGTGCTGAGATTACAGGCCTGCGTCACTGGCCGGCTTTATGTTGACATTTCTAAACTGTTCAAATGGGCCGTGTGTAAAAGCAACGGCATGATAAGAGATCTGAGCTGGTGACGCGAGGCGCGAGGCGGCAGCCGGCGGCAGCGACGGTGCCCTTCTCATTCATATTCTAATGAGGATGGAGCGCAGGGCCCAGCAAAGCGCCCTCAGACTAACAATAGGACTGCTGCATTTCAGAAAGACCATTCGAAATCTTGGCTTTCTAGAAAGACTTAGTTTTATTCCACTTGTCCCCATACTCACTGAAATGTGAGGAGGACAGGCCTCAGGACCCCACGAATGGCCTTAGCGCTCCCCAGAAGTAGCTCAGTTTAAGCAGAAGTGTTCTCAACGCTCATGGCGTGGGTTTTAGCAAATGTGGGAAGACAACACGACCACTATCCTTAAACGTTTCCTTGGAAACGCTGAAGCTTTGGGCTGGTAAGATCACCTGGGGGAGGGGCACTGGCACGGAACCCCAGGTCTTTGCCCTAGGCCACCGCCGCCACCTATTTTGGGGGTTTTGATTTTGAGACAGGGTCTGTTAAGTTTCTAAGTTGCCCAAACTGGGCTCAAACTTGGAATCCTTCTGCCTGCACCTCGCAGATTGCTGGCACTAGAGGCCTACGACACTAGGCTGGGATCACAACATTTTTAATATTCTGGGAAATGACTCCTCCACTAGTCTCACGTCGGGTGGGTCCCCTTCCTGGGCCAGCGGGCGTGGTGACACACACACTTGGTGTCTTCTTGGGTATCTGCCAGCAATTGCTTCCCGACTTTTAAGGACCTCCTGGCTCCCATGGTCTGAATGACCACACCAGGCCGCTCCGCACCTCCCTGGACTTTAACATAACAATTCGCTGTCTACCCTTGCTATGAAGAATTTGCTTTAAACTAGGCGCGCGTCTGCCAGATTCACGCGGGTAAAAGTACACTTTCCAAACGAGGGAAACTGCCCACGGTTAAGGGGAGAGGTGGGGAAAGGGCTGCAGGAGAGACCAGGGGCTCCCCGAAGCGGCGCGCGCCGTTCACGGGCGCGTGGATGAGTCGGGGCCGGCCCGGGGCTCCTCACAGCTCGGAAGGTTATGTCGGTGACAAAGCAAGACACACCAAAACGGGCCCGACGACGTGACCGCCCGTGGGGCGGCCTGCGCCCGCGCGGGGAGCGCCTGGGGCCTGAGGGCCGCGCGGCGGCAGCCGGTTCCCGCGGCCTCCGGTTCCGCGTGGCCGTCCCGCTCCCGGCGCGCGGACCCTCCGGACGGGGGCGGGAGGGGCGGGCGAATGTCCATGCCGCCGCGGGGTCTTGAAACGAAAGCCCGGTGGCACTTTAACCGCCGTGCTGCTCCGTGGACGCCGGACACCGCGGTGACCGTGTTTTTCTGGGATGTCGCGGGGGAGGAGGGACCGGCAGACGCCCGCCCGCCTCCGGGAAGGCGCCCCCTGTGCCGCTGCGCTCTCCAGCCTTGCCCGGCGCCGGTCGCGAGTGTCATTCTTTGTTTCTGACGGGGAACGCGCAGGGTGCCGGGGTTTGCCCAGCAAGCGGCGCGCCGCCGTGTGCGCCCCAGGGGTCGTTTCGGATGAAAGCCTGAGTTTGTGAAAACTCGGGGCGGCTCCGCAAGCGCTGCGGCGCCCCCGGGAGGGCGGGCGGCGAGCTCGCGGGCTCCGGGCCGCGACGCCGGCCGGCGCCCCTGCCCTCGCCGGTGCCACCGCCGCTCTTTCCTCGCCGAGACCGCGGGCGCCGCGGCCCGGGGTGGTTCCCCCCGCCCGGCGCGTCCCCTTCTCGCCGATCCGCCGCGCGGCCAGATGGCGGGGCAGCGCGGGGCCCTTTGTGCGCCCCGGACGCGCCCGAGAATGTGGCGCGGTCGCTGGCACCGGAAGGGCTCACACTGAGAGTGAAAGGGGACAAAGGGGCGAGGGATGTCCACACGGCCGAGGCCGGGGTCCTCGGGGACGCGGCCCGGCCCGCGCGGTTGTCATGCAAACTTCCCGCTTTGATCAGCGGAGGGTGGAGAGGGCGGGAGGGCCGAGCGCGGCCCGGGCGCCCTTGGCGGCCCCACGCCCCCTTCCGGAAGGAGCCCGGCGGCCCCTGCACCTTGACCCGTCTGGACGGCCCGCGCGGTTTGTCCCCGTTACCAAGGGCGCGGGGTGCTCTTTGACCCGGGCCCGCGCGGAGCTGGGGCCGGGCGGGAGCGGGGCGCCTGGGGCGCGCGCCGCCCGTTCCCAGGATCCTCCCGCCGGTGCCACCCGGCCCTGGCACCGCGCTGCGGGGCCCAGGATCACGGCCTAACCCAGGGGCCGCAAGGGAAGAGACAGAACTCTGGACTTTCCAGTGGACTGGAAGGCCATTTTGAAGCAGGAAGTCTCTCTCTCTCTCTCTCTCTCTCTCTCTCTCTCTCTCTCTCTCTCTCTCTCTCTCTCTCTCTCTCTCTCTCTCTCTCCTGATTGAGCGCCAAGGCCTTTACAGTGAGCTACAACCCCAGCCCCTTTATTTTTTTTTAGATGGAGTCTCTAAATCACAAAGTTGCCCGGGCTGGGCTTGAACTGGCCGTCCTCCTGCCTCAGCCTCCCTACTGCAGGGATTACAGGCCTGTGGCTCACTTTTCCTTACTCCGATGTCAGCCCACCTTGAATTATGTAAAAACTGGAACTGTGCAAATTCTGGCCCAGGAATTCTGCTCCGGCGGCTGTGTGCGGCTCCGCCCAAGGGTGACACCAAGTCCTTGTCTGCGCCTTCGTAGGTCCCCCTGGCCCAGTCCGAGGCGTTCCTGACCGACCTTTTGGATAAAGTGTGCGAGCGGATGAACGATTACCAGCTCGATGAACACCCCGAGACCAAGGCGAAATACTTCCGGAGGTACGCGCCGAGGAAAGGGGACGAAATCTACCAGGAGTACAAGCGGTTCTACTACTACTCGGATGCCTACAAGCCTCTGAAATTCGCGGTAAGATCCCTTGAGCCGGAGAGCGGGAGCGGGGCCTGAGCTGGGTGAGCCTGTCCGTCCTTCTTGCTCTCTGGTTGTAGCTGAGTGTGGAGACAGTGATTGGTTTTAAAAAGAAAAAAAAAAGCACATTAAAGTGTCACCTGTGTGCTTGGTTGTCCTTGGGGCTGGCTGAGCGCCCACCAGGCATGCAGTTTCGGGTCTTTGGAACCACCTGAGGGTCTGAAGTGGTGTCTGAGGTGCTGTCCCGTCCTGATGCCCATAACACAGCTTGCTCCCCGTTTGCTCAGGGTGCTGCTCACGTTGGGGCGACCTCTGTCCTGGTGCGGGGGAGGGGTTCCCCCAAGTCTGCACATCTGGAGTTTGAGCTTGGGCTCTGTGTTAAAAAACAAAATGGAAATGAAGTTTGTTTTTTAAATCTTTTACGGCCCAACACTAAAAGGGTGGTGACGTAATGGTCCTTCCTGGAGAGACCCCCCACACACACACCCAATTATTAACTGAAGTTTTGTTGCACAAACTAAGTTAAACAAAGGCGTGAATCGATCTTCCAGAATACTGTTCATTTTGATGCGATGGGCCCTCTGCCTTTCTAGACCGCGCCTGGGAAAATACCTCTCAAGCCGGCATCCCTTCCTTATGGCTGCTGAATTTCAGAGTGAGGGCAGGCCTGTTTAAAATGTGCCTGATGTTCATGCTGTGACTGAAACGCTAGGCACAGTGAATCCGCAAAATTAGGACGGGGCTGGCATTTGGAGATTCACGTTAATTTAAAAGTAAGGGCAATAACTCGGGGTTAAAAGTGGAAGGAAGCAGGAGCAACTGTATTCCTAAGTGTGTTTGTATATTTCACAGGTTATAAACAAACATGTGAAGGCACAATTTAAGTATCGTTAAATGCCGTTTAAGGCTTGTTTAATGAACTCGGAAAATGGTTTCCAAGTCTTCCGTGAATGCCCTTTGGTAACTTCCCTATCCTGAGGCACTTCGCCCTTAACGTACTCTAAGTGAAATTTAAGATATTTCTCACAGAGGGGGCAAATTTGAGCCCCTCTTTCCTTAAATGTCAGATTCTTTTTATTTTTTTAAAGCACAGCGAGATTTGAGATTTGTACAGGTCTCCACATAACACCAGAAGAAACTTCTCTAAGTGACCTTGGAGCTGGTCTGCACAGTGAATTTATTTTGATGGCGGAGAGAGCTTGTTTTCCAGTTCAAACCACAGAAGGGATTATGATGCTAGCTCAGAGGGAACTGTGTTCTTCCTATTGGTTTTGTTTTGTTTTGTCTTTAACAAAAGACTAAGACTTTCCAGCTCCTTAAAGAAGAAACCCGCTGGGTCCTCTGCCTGGCACTTCCAGTTTTCGGCAGAGGAGCCCTTTTCCTTCCTGGGGCTTTTCAGTGCCGATCGTCCCTGGGTTAGGTCCCAGGAAATGATGCAGTTAACGGGCTGGGGAAGGGTTAATTCAGGGCCAAGACGCAGCCAGCCGCGAGGGCTGGGAAGAATGGGCGGCCCTGGCTCCCTGGTTTCATTCGGGGGAAACAAAATGCTGCTAAGACCTTGCCGACAAGGCGCGGAGTGCACAGCCAGGCGCGCGTGTCGCTATTGTGTTTCTGCAGTGCGAGACCATCATAGAGAAGTACGAGGATGAAATATTCTCCCTTATCACGCAGGAGGCACGCTACCTGGCTGACAAGCTGTGCACCGGGAAACCAGGTACTGTGTCTGATGGAACATGTGCGGGGCCTCGCTTCCCGCCTGGCTCAGCAGTGCACGGCCTCTCTGTGGCCCAGGCCTCCGGGCTGCCCAGCCTCCCTGCCTCCTGGGAGCTTTGCCATGACGCAGGGGCTCGGGTCTCCCCTGGATCAGACAGAACCCTGTGCCAGGCAGAAGAGGGGGCTGCCGAAACCACAAGGTGAAGGGACTTCGCTCTCAGCCGGCCTCTTTGCCTCCCTTTCCTGAGTTCACACTTACGTAATTTCCAATCATGGGGGGCCCATCCTGGCTGAGAATTAGGAGACTTCAAAACACCTGCTTTAAAAAAAAATACTTTTCATTGGGAGGCTGAGGCAGGAGAATCTTATGTTCAAGCCCAGCCTTGACAACTCAGCAACATCGCCAGCCCCTACCTGCGATAAAAAATAAACAAAAAGGAGCTGGGAATGCAGCTCAGAACGAAGGCCCTGGGTTCGATCCTCAGCACCATGAAAAAATTATAAATAAATAAATAATACACTTTTAAAGATTGGATTTTTCCATCCTGGCCCCAGGAAGGAGGCTTTCTTGGTAGCTTAAATACCAGCAGATGATGGAATTTTTATTTCATGAGAAAAAAAATTGTAACATTTGTATGTTTATTGAGGTATTTCTTCAGGCCCCTCTCCCGGTATAGCTACAACATTTTTGTTTTCGGGCTTAGAGGATGGAAAATAATACTCGGCTCCTATTCACAGACATGGGCCCCCCACAGGCACACTCCCTCTGCCTCAGTGGCGCCCGTGCCCTGGGCCTCGCCTGCGTTTGGCTGGGCCGGCGCGGAGACCTGGCGCTGTGCTTGGCAGCTGGCACTCGTATGAGGGTGGAGAGCAGGCTGCCTTCATCTCAGGAAGATTGAGTGGGTAGACATAGAGACCGTGATTTAAAGCCACGTGGAGACTGAGGCAGTCAGCGTCCAGCAGGGTTAGCAGGGGGTGCAGCCCACACGCAACCTCTGAGTCACATTCATGCCAATGTCCTTGATGTGCTTGCCCTTGCACATGTACAAATAAATACTGGCGTCATCAAAATCCGTGAGCCAAGAAGGACAGGCGTACCTGTTCACCAACAGTGAAAGTGCCTTACTACGAATAGAAAATTGAGTGTTTTTTATGTAAAACCTGGTTTCCACAGGAGTTTGTGGGAAGGCACGGCAAGCTACCCAGGGAGAATTTGCAGAAGCTGGGGATTTTTCCCAGTTGGAGCCAGACAGGAATTCCTACACATTCGTAGGCATACTTCCCAAAGAGGAATCTGGAAGCTCTTCCGCACAATTCACCAACGTAGCTCTGTGTAACGATGTGTTTGGACTTGACATAGCTGTCTCTGATGGCTGCAAGTAAGTTTCCCTGTGAACCTCACTCACATGTCCCAGAGACCAAGAGAGCTTCCCCGACTACTGATGGCAGCTGTCACCCCCAAATTAAGACAGGGACAGGCTCCGCTCCCAAATTCAGCAGCTTGACTTAGCTTCAGTAACATGAATGCCCTCCCTTCTACATAGTTAACGTAACTGGAAATTAAAATAAAGGCGGGCCTGGTGGTACAGGCCTGTAACTCTAGTACTCCGGGAGGCTGAGGCAGGAGAATCACAAGTTTGAGCCCAGCCTGGGCAACTTAGTAAGACCTTGACTCAAAACCAAAAATTTAAAAAATGGACTGGGGATCTAGCTCAGCGTGAAGGCCCTGATTTCCATCCCTAGTACCAGTGAACAAACACACAATGAATAAAATCTTGTTAATATCAACCCTTAGATGATATAAGCTTAAAGAATAAATAAGATATAAGCAATATTGGTAGTATGAAATAAAACCCTAGATAACCCTTAATTAGCATTGGCTTTACGTCTAGGAACTGGGCATACCCAGAGGTGCCCAGAGAGGTCAGTGTCCTGGCATGCAGATTGCCCCTGGCAGAAGCCCAGTGAGGGCCCAGGGTTCTCCTGGCTTGCGTTTCATCATGCTATGGGTGTTGTACACTGCAAGCTAAAGTCAGAATAAATTAACTTTAAAAAGAGATTAGCATCCTCCCCCTATACCCCCTCCAAAAAAAATCTTGCAATCAGTGTGAGCTACCAACACCAATAGCAGGTTGGAAAGTTATTTTTTCAAACTTAAGTATTATTGCCAGAAAAGAAGTACAACCCCGTGATAAAGACAGTTTCAGTGGATGAGAAAGAAGTGATGTATTTTAACTTAATGGGGAAGGTTGTGATCATTCTGTGAAAAGTGAGGTTTCCCATCACAGGAAGATGCCAGGTACAAGGACACATAGTCACATCCAGGTGACTCCACGCTGCAGACTGCCAGTGTTGTCTTGTCGTTGTTGATTTTTTTAATGTTATATTAACATTTTTAAAGGAAGTTTTATCATACACACACACACACACACACACACACACAGAGAGAGATCATATTATCTATTAGCTAGGTACATTAATGATATCATATATTCTACACATGGCCCAAGACAATGTCTCTCAAAAAACGAGGGCCCAGAAGCTGGCCTGCCGTAGATTGCTTACGCCTGAAATAGGTACAGTGAGTTTCTTCCCAGGCCAGGACCCTCCTGTTCTGCTTTGGAGAGGTGGCACTATCTTATGACTTCATGTAACATCTTTGTCATGCCAGAATCTCCAAAGATGTGCCTGTGCATGCGTGCATTGTGTGTGTGTGTGTTGGAGGTTATGAAGCTATACATTAATAACCACTTGTTGTCTGCAAGATACTATTCTGAGTGCTAGTAAAATGGCCCCTTGTTTGAAGGAGCTACATCATTATTTAGAAAATAGATACTTGTAGGACTACAGGTTTGATTGAAAGTTTACCCTTTTCAACACACACTCGACACCTACATGACTTCTGCTTTTTTTTTCTACTTAACATAGATTGTTTGTGTGTAGTAATTACACTGACGCCAGTAAGGTGGTTGTCACAGACTTCAAAATAGTAACATTCAAACTTACACCCCAAGATAGTAAACAGGAGTGCAACAGAGGAGACAGGGCATGTGTCACATTTGAGGTGACCGTGTTGGAGCTGAGAGCACACCGGGTAGTTCTCACGAGCAGTGTGTGTGTGTGTCACCCCTGGGGAGCAGCCAGGCCCCGGCGCAGGTCTAGGGTGTGGGGGCCTGGGGAGTCCACGGCAGTGGCACTGTGCCCTGGGGAGAGCAGGAGCAAACACGCACTGGTCTGTTGGGTGACACAAGGTGACAAAGGTTCTTTCTCAACGATCTTTATTTTTCCTAGGCAAATAAATAAATAAAACTAAACATATTAGCTTTCGCTGGAAGCGAGTTCTCTGGTGTTGAACCAGGTGCCTGCAGATGGCCGTTTGGTATCTTGGAGTGCGAGTGATTAAAATCTCCCTATGACGCAGGCCCTGATTAAGAGCACAGCTACGTTCCATCAAGGGGAGAGATGCACTGCTGAAGAGTATAAAGAAACAGATACTCTGGAGTTTGTGGAGAGGTTGGTTAGACGGAGGGGAGAAGCCTAAATTGACTCTGCCTGTGACCTCGCTGAGATAGTCTTAACATTTAAAACCGTCAGAGTCCCAGAATCTGCTTACCCATTTTAAAGGCGACATACTGAATAAGAGAGCGCCTACAAATGTTAGACAGAGAAGCGTTTTCACCTTGTTGTCCTGACTTCCCAAGACAAGTGGGGACTTAGATTCTCCTCTGGGAAGTAGTGACCTCCCAAGGCTGGGGTGTTAGGTAAGTGTGGAGCTCCAGCACGCCGTAGGCTTTTGGAATAGAGTAGGCGTTTGTTGGACAAGTCACGTGCATCAAAATGCCTCGCTCTGTCTTAGATGTTTTTTGTTTACACATCAAATTTTATTTTAAATCTCCAGATTACCGCTTTTAAAAACAGAGAAAAAGACATGGATCCCCTTATATTTCACACACTCTATTATTGCATAAAATACAGGCCAACGGACTTCCAAGTTTTAGCCGTGATTTTCTTGCTACAAACCAGAGAGCACTGAGCAGCAAACTAGCGTCTGGATCCGGTCCATAAATGAGCACCTCTGCTGGGCAGTGCTGTGATCTTCCTTACATTGCTCACTGAGGTTCTAGTTCCATGGAGGAGGAGTCCTCCCACTTCCTCTAAAACTCAGTTTTGTTGTCAATAATACGCTGTCATTAAGCTTGTTTCCTTTATAGGCCTTCTTTTTTTATTAATTGCTATCGGTATATGTTTGGGGTACACAGCAGTTGCGTCCACCTTGGTGTCTCAGGTGCAGTGCCCCGTGAATGTCTGCAAGCTGTGAACTGTCTGTGGGCAGGTCTTCTTGAAACATCCCCACGCCCATGAGTGAAATGACACAAGACTTGGCTTTGCTTTAAAACACTCGCGCCAGAGGAGACGAGGGGGTGGGAGGAGGAGACCAGAACAGCAGAGTGTCAGTCCCTGCGGAAGCGGGGCTCAGGGACCCGAGGACTAGATTATACACCATGCGTTCTACTTTTGTGCGTGTTTGGACATTTCCATAATAAAAGCTTAAAAATACGCTCTCCGCGGCATGATTCTTTTCGTGGAATGTACATGACATCACAGCCTGGTGTTCGATTTGATACTAATTTCGCTCTCTGATACTTTCCCCCCAGATCTATGCGGAGCTTCAGCTAACCACACCGACCTCTAGAAGTGACGTGGGACCCACTCCAGAGAGCAGCGAGGTCACAGCCCCCAAGGTCAATGCCTGCTTCTCTGTCTGTGTGTCTTTGGTTATAAGCTACGTCCTATGTACTGTGCGTGTCTTGCTCATGATGTTGTTTTGAAAGTCTGTTGTTTGCCACCAGGACAGACCTGAGTCTTCTCCCAGAGGAGGCCAAGAAATTCGTGAAACCTGAGTTTCCTTCTCAGATTAGGTTGAGCCAGGTCGGGCACTAAGGCTTTAAATTTAGTCATGGGGGGATAAAGTGGAGCCACTTGGTAGATACTAGGGACTTAACCATGTACGGCGGGTGGCGGGTTTCCTTTATACACGTATGTAAATGCAGTCTGCTGTTTGGTAAGAACTTGATTCGATTTCTCACTTACTTGATTGGCCACAACGTAGGGGAATCTGTCACAGGTAATTTCAAATGTCCTCTCCTGAGGAATTCTGTGTGGTGTTGGTGAAAAGAATGAACCCGCTTTTATCAGGAGTGAAATTTAAATTTCAAGCTTGAACTCTAGATTAAAAGCCGCAAGTTTTTAAAAAAAATACTTCTTTGAAATTTAGTGTAATGCAAAAAAAGAATACTCTTTCCAGTAAACAGTAATTATATTAGTCTTTCCCAAACTAGCACACTGGGTTCAAATATCTTCACAGATGATGACAGTGACCGGGTTGTGTTTTGTTGTGAATCCTCCTGGTTTCTTTTTTTTTCCCCACTGTTTTTGTTAATATACAAATGTAATACGTAGTCTAAACGTTTCTCGCTAACATTTACTGTGTAGATGTTACTATTGAATGACATAGTCTACTTCTAGCAGGGATGAGTTGTGGAGGTGTGGGGATGGCAGGGGAGGAATGTGCCTGGAAACTACCTTTGACTGTAAGTAATATATTTCAGAGAGTAGTACTGTGCCTCATTGTCTCTGTTAAATCTGCCTTCAACGGAATTGAATTCAACTGTAACGATTTATCATGATAGGTCCCAGTCAACACCTGTTTTAATAAAGAAATCCTCATTATTGTTAGAATCGAGCCGGTCGCATAGTACAAACTCTAGACTTAGAAAATCTAGTACTGTTAGCGGTGTTGGTCTGTACCTGCACAGGGAGTATATCGTCTACACTACAAGCTGGATCTTCCACAGGAAACAAAGTGTATGTGTGGTGGTGGTGCGGTTGTCATGGTGTGCCAGTAACTGGTTGAATTAGTTGTAGATCCTGCGATAATCCCACAACCCGGTCCCCCAGCTAACACACAGAGTGGGCATAGGATTTAGGAGTACTTAGCACCATTTTCCAGTCAGATAGTAAAGTTGTGACTTCAAACACAGTCCCTGTATCCTTAATTATTTTTGTTGTATTTTATATGTGTGTGGCACTGGAGAAGGAGCCCCGAGCCTTCATATTGAGCTGTAATCCCCCCACAGTTTTATTTTTTGTTTTGAGACAGGCTCTCACCAAATCTTTAAGTTGCCCCAAGCGGGCTTGAGCTTGGGATTCTCCAGCCTCAGCCACCCCAGAGTGCTGGGACGACAGGCCCGCCCCGCCAGGCCTGTCGGTATCTTTATTCAGACTTATCTCTTTGAGATTACTCTGGCATGTGAAATGGAAAAACTTGAGCATTTCCTAACTTGGGCTCTCTAAGGATAAAGGCGCAACACTAGAACATGATTTCTTAAAACACAAGTGACTTTTGAGGGACCTAGGTAGAGACTGTGGCACCTAGGACACTGCCACGACACCTCACGATCAGAGTTGCTCTCGGTAATCCTTGAAAGCCTTGAGTCCAGGCAGCTGAGTGTTGCCCGTAGGAGCGAAGGGCCCGTGGTTCCTGTTCCCACCCCGTGGTGGTGCAGCTGGTGGCTGCTTCCCCTGGTGCCCATGCTTCTGCTGTGGATGGAGACAGCCTGGCACCCTGTCCCATCCCCTGCCACATGTCCCGGTCCCACATGTCACCAGATATGGATCTCGGATGCCCTGGCACAAAGGGGCTTACGTCCCACAGTCACTTTGGTAACACATGACTTGCCTGCTTGTTCTTTCCAGAGCTTTTTCCTCCCAGGTCAGACTTGTTGAATTCATGTAGATATTTGCCGCTTGCCGAGTGAGTGGCGAATGTTGGGTTTGAGTGACAACCCCCAAGCCACCTCGTTTCCTGTGCTGCCAGCTCTCTCCAGGTGCCCGTGTAGCCCTGAGTGGCTGGACCCTGTTCCTGCTAATGAGTAAGAGACGAGGCTGGGGGCAGCAGAGGTGGGGCAGGCTCCCTAGCACCCCTCTTTACCCCCTTCTGTTCTACTAAATGACATCTGAGGACCACCCAAAGGTCTAGGTTGGGGGATGGATAGTGAAATGAAGCAACCATAGGGTGCGAGAGGAAAATTTCTCGGTTAACAAAAATCACCTAATTCTAGGTTAAAAATTCCTGGCAGCTCAGGGGTGGAGTGTTTACTAAGATGGTGAGGCAGGAGAAGCACATGGAGCTGTGTAGTCTCGCGTGAGCTGGCCGGTGAGGTCTCCACGGAGGAGTGGCGAGGTCCTGTACCCTGCCCAGGAGCCCAAGTAGCGGAAGTAAACAGTGAACCTTCGTCCCACGAGTTCTGTCTGAAGAACACAGCCCCGAACAGTGAGCCCCCTGCCCACCGTGAGGAGGGCAAACGGCATTAGCCAGAGTCTCAGGTGGGAAAGGTGGATTCTGTGTTTACTAAGGCACGCCCTAAAAATAAAAATAAAAAATAGAGTCAAGGCTTAGTTTTATTTTTATACCTGTTTCTCAGCTCAAGTAGTTGTTTATTCATATAGGAAATAGGTTTATCTAAATAAAAAGTTTGAACATCAGCCGTAAGTTGCAGATCGTCATGAGATAGGAGAAAAAGCCACTCTTGAGTGATTTTCAGGTCTGCTGTTAAACTCGATAAAGATTCCGAGCTCACAGAGCCTCCGCAGCGCAGTGCTAGGTTTGCACCCACGCAGCTGGCGAGGATGGACCTCTGCCACAGTCACAGCGCCCTGGCAGGTCCCAGCCGGGTTCATCGACACTCTCCACCCTCAGTCTGGTGTACCTTTGTACGTTTCCTGAGTTCCTCAGGTTACGTGCTCTGTGGAGCGAAAATCCCTGAGCAGACCAAAGATCAAATGCCCTAAGTGAACTTAAAACGGAGAAGTCATCAGTGTGTATCGTCACCAAGGAAGAGATGCTGCCATTGGGATGGGCCCCTTCTGGAATATTCCTTGCTCCCTCTGTCCCTCCGCCAGCGCGAGGTTGCCAGGGAAGGTGACGCTCTGGCTCAGGATCATCCCCGAGCCACAGGGACCCATAGGGACTGTACTTGGTACGGTGTTGGCCGAGTTGCCTGCAGGTTGTCACCAGAAGGACGGGCTGGCTCTAGGATGGTCTGCGGAGGGGCATTGGAAAGGTACGTAAGTAAGGGAAGGATGGATGGATAGGTGGGTCGATGAATGGGAGGATGGTAGAAAGAAATGAAGGCATGTAGCTACACGCATACACAGGTCGGTAAGCCCAGGCCACAGGAGGTCGGCGGGAACTTTGAGTGCTCCATGGCGGAGATGTGGTCCTGGGAAATTCCTCTGATGAAAACACATCAATCTTACGGTCCTTACCTTGAAGAATTATCTCAAGATTTTCATGAAAGGAAACTAAATACTCTTTAAGACACATAGAAAATATTCTAGCTCACAACAGTAAGATATTTGCAAAGCAAAATCTATGAAGAAGATGCGGGAGAGTTTGCAGCCCAAACACATGATCCTTTGTAAGGGAAGCGGTGCTGGGGATCTTGCCGGGCCCAGCACGCTAAGCTGTATCCCATCCCGTTTTTAAATTTACTGATTTTGAGGAAAGTTCTTGCTAAGTTGCCCAAGCTGCTTAGGATCAAACTTGTAATAAGACTGCCTCAGCCTCCCAGAGTGCTGGGAGTAACACAGGCGGAAACACCGGCCTGGTGGGAATCTTTTCATATGTGTCGCACTGATGGGACAGGGACTTTGGCGGTCCTGTGGGGCAGACTGTACTCCTCAGACCTAACAGCACAAAGTAAAAGCCCAGCCAGTAGAGCAAGAGGGGCCATAGATGGCCCTGTCCCCGGAGTGGCAGGCCAGAGCAAGGGCTGGTCCAGGCTTGGCTGATCCTGAATGGGACTGGGAGGCACAGGCCCCTTCCCTTTGAGCTGCTGGGGGTGGGGGGAGCTTCTCCTTGGGAACAGGAGAGCTGGCGCCCCACGTCTCCTGGAGTGCTGGGTGCACGCTGTCGCCTTGGGCCGGGGCTGGGACCCAGATCCTGTAAGATCCAGCACTGATCTCAACTTCACGGAGAGCCAGGCCGGCCGCAGCAGCGCTACCAGATGTCCTGACATTTGCATGGAAGGTTTGGCTCCGCAGCCTCTGAAAGAGTCCAGGCAGGGAGTGTATGAAATCAGACCGTACAGGGTGACTAGACTCCTTGGGGTGGCTCTGCTGCCACAGGGATTTCAGTCAAGTGACAGAGAGGTTGACTTTTGCCTGTACAGTGCTTTACCCAGGCACAGAGGACATTACCTCCCTGCTTGCTGGTTTGCCGGGGGACCCAGAGCACCCAATCCTGCTGTCCAGTCCCCATAAACACTGGCCCCTATAGAGCACCGTGGTATTAAAGCGGTGGATTCGAATGGAAATGTGGCTTCCAGAGTGTTGTTAAATGCTTAGCCGGTAGGTGGGAAATACCCTTCAACTGCCTTTAGATGCCGTCAGCAGAGCCCTGATTAAACATGAATGCCCTGAGATTAAAGGTCGTGGTAAGAGGGGCTTTCTCTGCTTTTAAAGCAGCCCCCCTAAAGGGTAGGCAGGATATGTCCCAGATTAGCTCTGTCTTGTGCCCCCAGTGGGTATGACGAGGCCGGCTCAGGGGACAAGGCATGCCAGAAAGCCCGGCGGATTGGGGCCCTGGCGGCTCGACCTGGGGGCCCACGCTGCTTGTGGGTGTGTGTGGGTCTCATTCCTCACCCTGGGAGGCTCAGGCCTCTGGGCACCTCATGAGTTTCTGAGAGACTGAGCAGAAACCATGCACCCCAAAACAAATCCACCCAGTGACGCTGCTTCTCCTGCCAATGGTAGGGGTCGAGGGGGAGCACCCAGGAAGTGCTCCAAGGGACCTGTTTGAGTTTGGTTTGGTTTTATGGTACTGGGGATTGAACCCAGGGCCTTCACACTGGGGTATATCCTCCGTTCCCTTTTTATTTTTTATCTGAAACAGGATCTCATTAAGTTACTAAGTTGCTCAGGCGGGACTTGGACTTAGGATCCTCCTGTCTCAGCTTCCCTGAGCTCCGGAATGACAGGTGTGTGCCACTAGGCCGGCGTGGGCTCTGCCCTCCACCCGGAGGCCTGGGTCTCACGTGCAGGACACCGTGGTTTTCTTGATCTGTCCTTCTCTAGTTCCCATGAGTGACTCCAGGATGAGGGGATTTCCTCGTGTACATACACACAGGATTAAGTAAGTATAGTACCACACAGGGCTCACAGTACAGGCCTGATATCCCAGCACTCTGGAAGGCTGAGGCAGGAGGATCGCAAGTTTGAGTCCAGCTTGGGCAATTTAGTGACTTAGTGAGGCCTTGCCTCAAAAGTAACACTAAAAATGGGCCGGGCAGAGAGGTATAGCGCAGCGCAAAAGCCTGGACTTGATTCCCAGCACTCTGGGAAAAACAAACAGATAAATAAAAGCAGAGTACCAGCCACCTGGACCTGTGGGCAGGCAGGAGCGAGACCAGGACTCCTCTGACAGCCCTGCCCACGAAAGGCAGTGGCCACAAAGGAACCCTGTGGGCAGCCCCCAGGCCTGAGCTGTAGGAGCTCCTTGGGCCCCGCAGCCTGCTCGGAGCATCCAGTACCCTTGAGCCCAGGTATTCTTCTTGGCCAGCATGGGTCCCGGAGGAGCAGGCACAGAGTTAGGTTAAGACGAAGCCCTGTCTGCGAGGAGTGCCATGCGAGCTGACCTGCTTCCCACCCCTTCCATGTCCACTCGCGCCTCAGAGGGACCTCGGTCCGGCCCAGGTCCACTCCCTTTATCCCTGGAGCTAGCTCTGAGTCTATACCTGAGCTACCTATGGGGTGTGATCAAACAGTAAAGTACATGCTCACGTTGAAAATAATGATGACAGGACTGCAGGAATGGCTCAGTGGTTAAGCGCTTACCTAGCAAGCACAAGGCCCGGAGTTCAATTCCCCAGCACCACATAAAGCCCCGTGTGGTGCCACATACCTGTAATCCCAGCATTTGGGAGGCTGAGACAGGAGAGTTGCCAGGAGTCCAAGGCCAGCCTGGGCTCCATAGTAAGTTCAAGACCAGCCTGGGCTGCAGAGAACAACAACAACAAAAAAAGACAGTAAAACACACCCACCGTGAGTCCTTTCCCAGCCCTCCCCCTCACTTCAGACATACTCATTCCAGAGTCCTTGCTACCTCCGGAACAGCTCTAAAGTCTCGCTCTGGAGTGTCATTGGTGGTGCTGTCATGGCTGCCTCTGTGTCCTTAATTGATTCAACACACTGACCTTTCTTGATCATTTTGACCTTGGGGAAGAGCCAGAAGCCACATGGTGCCAGGTCCGGTGACCACCAGGGGCGAGGAGCCTGCCTCTCCATTGGATGGCGCTCGGCAGCTACCTTCACCACAGTTTTGGTCATACCTCATAGTGACAGCTGTGAAGGGGACTGTCCCCAGAACATCGTCCGAATGTGCCAAGGGCGATGAGCCAAACCTGTCTGTTGTGAGGGGTGTTTTAAGAGACATTAATGTCAATAGGCCTTTTGCTGTCATTTTTAAAATTTAAATATTCACTATGTTTTTAGTCATATTTAGGATATCCCACCTGCAGGAAGGGTCTGCTGTAGTCATCTGGGTGTAGCCTTCCCAGGAAGGGCTGGAGGATTCCGGGGATCCCTCCTGGGCCCCAGGAGACCACATCAGCTCGGGTAACCCTGAGACTGTTGGGGGTCTAGGTGGTGGCTGACTGCTCTGTGATGCCTGCCCCTCCCCTTCAGTCTTTCCCACATGACTGTCCCCTCCAAGAACCCAAAAGCCTGGGGCCCTTTGAATGCCTGCCACCTGCCAGTCACACCCTGTGTCACTTTTGCTCATTTGTGTCTTTTGCTCACTTCTGTGAAGACAGAAAATCAGGCTGCATGCACCTGTGACAGCAGCTGTCCATACCCCAGCTCAATTCGTGGCTTTCCAGGAGGGTTTGGAGTGTGGGGGTCCCCAGGCCCCCTCAGAAGCTGCAGTGAACCCCGAGGCCCACAGGTGGTGCTGGGTGTCCCATTGCAGTGCCCCTGAGGGGCCCTGGAGGAGGCATCCTTGAATGACAGGCACAAGCTCATGTTCTAACAGGATCTGCCCCAGGTATGCTGACTAGCAGCACAGCAATCAGCTTTTTGTTTTGTTATTATCAATGTGTGTGTGTGTGTGTGTGTGTGTGTGTGTGTGTGTGTGCGTGTGTGTGTGTGTGGTGGTACTGGGGGGTGCATCCCCAGCCCACTTTAATTTTTGATTCTGAGACCAGGACTCACTTAGTTGCTAAGTTGCCCAGGCTGGACTCGAACTTATGATCCTCCTGCTTCAGCTTCCCAGAGTACTCAGATGACAGGTCTGTAGCCCCAGGCCCGGCTATGTGTCACATTTTTAAAAAACAGGTCTTCTACACTAGATCACCTAGACGATTTCCTATTTATTTGTTTGCTTTTTGGTGCTGGGTGGAACCCAGGGCCTCGGGCATGCTGGCCAAGCATTCTGTCACAGAGACGCACCCCAGCCCTCTGTGTTCTGTGGGGATATTCTCCTCTGCAGCCAGATTCTCAGCAAGGAACAGGAAGTCTCTCCAAGGGACCGTGGAGGAGGCAAGAGCCCTGTCAGAAGGCCTGGGCAGAGGCTTGGGTGGCTTGGGAAAACCCAGGGTGCAGCAGGTGACGCTCCAGCATCCTTGCCCAGGCTCCGTGTCATTCCAGGAAGGTCTCAAGGGGACCAGGCCATGTTCCCAGTGATGTGGTCAGAGTCCCTGAGGCCAGCCACACTGTCTTGTAAGGGAGGAGGAAAGCAATCCTGCCCCTTCGGATATCTCTGCCCTCAGTCCGGGGAGGAGGGGCCTTGGCCAGCCCGGGTCCTGTCCTGGCAGGTCCTGAGCCTCCTGGTGGTGTGGCTCTGAGTTCCTGATGGGGTCGTTGAGTGAATCTTAGCACAGGAAGCATCGCACCGTTGGGCTCCATCACCCCCGTGAGCCTTGTCTGCGTCCCCTCCAGCACTTCATGCAGCAGTGCCGTCACTGTCCGAGAGACCAGGGGCCCAGGCCTGCCAGGGCCAAGTTTGAGGGCCGGGCCTCCGACTGCAGCCTCCACAGGCTCTGTGGGACCCTTCTCCTGTGTGTATGTGCCCGTGTGCGTGTGCACATATGCGTGCGTGCTTGTAGTCCTAGGTATCAAACCTAGAGTTTTCCCCCGGAGCTACATCCCAGCCTGTTTTCAGTTTTGATCTTGAGGAAGGGTCTTGCTAGGTTGCCTAGTGAACTCAATAAGTTGCCCACTGAGTTTGAGCCCAGTGGGGTCAAACTTGGGATCCTCCTGCCTCAGCCTCCCAGAGTGCTAGGATTATAGGCCAGCACCATGGGTCCCAGTCCAAAATTCTGAGATGTCTGGGCAGCGTCGTGACAGGATCTACGTTAAGCTGGCCCTGTGTCACAGCCGCTGCGGTGTGCTCCTGACAAGGATTAACTGAACCAAGGAAGGGCTTCCCCACTGAGATCTCAGGACCCAGGCTAGGAGCCGGAAAGGCGTGATCCCACGTGGGACCTGAAGCCCAGGGAGGCGAGCGTGCCGCCCACACGGCAGTGCCACACAGAGCTCCTGCAGGCCCGCTGTCCACTTGACACCCTCGGCGGCTTTCTCCCAAATTCGTGTTCTTCAGAGGACACAAGTCCACAGACGTTGTCCTGGAGTGCTTCCCAATAGATGAGCCGACTTCACCTGCTGCTCGAATGACAGACAGTTGGCAGTCATTGATAATACGCAAGCCTGTGCACATGCAGAATTGTCCAGTTATGGAGCTGGGTGCAGTGGTGCATACCTGTAATCCTAGCACTCGGGAGGCTGAGGCAGGAGGATAGCCATGTATTATACGACAGCCTGGGCTACAGAGTGAGTTCAGGACTAGCCTGTACTATAGAACAAGACCGTTTCAAAGAAAAAAAATTGTCCAGTGAGGGGACTTGGGAGGCCCCCTTCTTAGTGGATACTTTGGGCCCTTTTCAGAGAGTAACAAGCCTGCTCAGAGAAACTCCTGCCCCGTACCTAGCTGGAAAAGAGATTTGTGAGTCAGGGAACCGAGGGTTCTGTTTATTCTGTTCTGGTAGAAACGTAGTATGACCCTGGGATCTTAGGATCTGTGTCGCCAAAGTTCTTCACAAAATAATGAACCCAGCTGGGCCTGGTGGCACAGGCCCGTCACCCTCTGAGGAGGCCAAGGCAGCACGATTGCAAGCTGGAACCCAGCGTGGGAAACTTAGCAACTTACCAAGACTATCTCAAAATGGAAACTGAAAAGGGTTTGAGGATATCGTGCAGTATGAAATCCCTGACTTGCTGGCTCTCCAGGGCCACAAAAAAAAACAGAACGATAACAAGCAAACACAAAAAATGAGCTACATTGCCAGACTCCATCCCCACCTCTTTCCTTTTCCCCTTTCTTTTCTCATCCTTCCTTCCTTCCTTCCTTCCTTCCTTCCTTCCTTCCTTCCTTTCTTTCTTGATATTGAGTCAGGATCTCACTAAGTTGCTCAGTTCCCTGGGCTGGCTCCAGCTAGCAATCCTCCTGCCTCGGGCTCCCAGAGTGCTGGGGTGACAGGCCATGGAGAGGAGCCTCCGAGAAGATCTGGAGTCAGGGCAGTCTCTGCATAGCCTCAGGGTCCCCTGGACCCACTGCTCCAGTTCCTGTCCTCCCCAGGGTCAGGGCATCCCCTCCCCTCAATTTCTACGCACACTGGCTTCTCCATAGTCCTCTGCCAGTGTCTCTACCTGCCATGTTGTGCACAGTGTCTGTGTCCCGGCCTCCACCTGGACACTCACCCCTGTGGGCCTCCTTGCCCCACCTCCCTCCTCTGGTCTGGCGGGCAGGCCCCTCCCTGGGAGCGCCTTCCAGGGGCTCCTCCTGCTGCCGGTCCTCAGTCTCCCCACATGGTCCCCGTCTCCGGGCGCTGGCAGCTTTGGTGGCGCGTCTTCATTTCATTTCCTTTTGTTTCCGGCCTCCAAACCCTCTGCTCCTGTCAGGAGGCCCCGTCTCCCACCTTTCCCCCTCGGTCCCCCACCCCCTCTGCCCCTCAGCTGCACTTCCTGGAGCCCCGGATGCCTGAGGCCAGCCATGGCAACCGCAGCCGCCTCAGCTTCCTCTCCTCAGAGAAAGGGCAGTGAGGAGCATCCCAGACTCCTGGGGGACAAATGGAGGACGGGGGACCTCTCTGAGCAACTCAGGCAGCTCCTGGTTCATAGAGGGGAAGCCTCATGCTCACCAGGAACAGGTGACACCGATACCCAGTAGGTCATGCCGGCCCCCAGGGTGGAAGGGCAGCCATGGCTGCCAGGCCGGGCACCCAGGAGGGTCCGGCCTTCACCTAGAGCAAGCTCTGCCCTTCCTGGCCCCAGGTCTTCCAGGCTTTCTCTGGCCAGGCCCAGCCCTGACTCTGCTGTCCCTACCTCAGTGTCCCCACGAAGCCCAGGGCAGGCAGGACAGCCCACCATTCCTGCAGGAGCGGATGTGACCACTTCCTGAGGTGGCCTCTTCCTTTCTCTGCGGGCAGTGGCGCTTCCTCGGTTGGCGGCACAGGGCACACAGAAGACGCAGCCATGCGTGCAGCTGAGCCTGCAGCACAGCCCGGCCTTCCCAGGCTCTGGGCGGGAGGCGGCGAGCTCCCCCGTCTCCGGGTTGGTTTTGTTTTGTTTTGTTTTGCTAGTGCTGGGGATTGAACCTAGGCCTTTGCACAGAGCTATATATCCTCAGTTCTTTTTATTTTGAGACAGTCTTACTAAATGGCCTGTTCTGGGCTTACACCTGTGACCCTCCTGCCTCAGCCTCCCAGAGTGCTACCCTATTCCTGCACACCTGTGGCTGGCCCTTGGTCCCCTCCTAGGACAGGCAGCAGTCTCAGGCCTGTCAGAGCCACTGTGGTCTGCTAGTCACCCACATCTCCCAGCCCACCATCTGCCTGGGGTAAAAGTTGATTTTCAAGCAGCCTAACTCTTCATTGCTAGATCCTGGATGCAGCCTGTATGTCCACTAACCGGTGATTGGATAAAGAAAACACGGTCTGTGTGCTCAGTGGAGTATCATGCTGCCATCAGGAAAGACACACTTGAAAGGCTTGTAGGAGAATAGATCCACCTGGAAGCCATCGTGCTTCGCAGAGGAGCCGGGACACGATAGGGCCTGAACCACAGTTGCAGGGAAGACATCAGATGCCAAAAGACATTGTTAATCTGGGCTCAGTAGCACAGGCCTATAATCTCTGTGAGGCCGAGGCGGGAGGATCACAGGTTGAGCCCAGCCTGGGCAATGTAGCAACTTTGCAAGATTCTGTGTCAAATCAAAACTAAAAATGGTCTGAGCACACAGTGTGAAGGCCCCGGGCTCAACTCCAAGTAGCAAAAAAGAAGGAAGAAGCCGAGTGTGTCTTGGTGCCACAGGTTAGAGTGGATGAGGGAAGGTGTGGGCGTGGGAAGGTAGTCCCACCCCATGTGGAAGGGACACACTTATTGTGCCGGTGCCCAGCACATGTACAGAAGGCGACCTCACAGAATGAACGAGGTCAGAGTGCAGGCGGGAGGCAGTCCCCAGCCTCCAACCACAGACCTCAGGTGAGGGAGTTGCGGCCAAGGCCCCAATTCTGCCAGCTCTCCAGGCAACTCCAAGGACAGAGCAGAGGACACAGGTTGGGTTTCCACGGCCTGGCTCTGATGTGAATGTCCCCGAAATGCCCTCTCTCGTCCTCAGGGGTCCTCCATTAGTCGTGGCTGACTCAGCAGAGCATGTCCCCAGAGCCCTTTGCACAGGGTCACCATGGAACAAGGTCCTCTGATGATGGTAAGCAACAGCGTCCCCCACTCCGGAGGTGGTCAGTCACCCTTTCACTGCTGGGACACTTTCCTGACATTCACAAAAGAGGGACAGGCTGATTTTGACTCACATTTTAGGCCATGGTTGGCTGGCTCCAAGGCTAGAAGGAAAAGGGCCAGAAGAGCCCAGTGAAGGAAGCAGAGGAAGAAGGTAGGAGCTGGGGACACCACGGACACACCCTTCCGGGTCATGCCCCAGTGACCCTCCCCTCCCGCCAGTCCCTGCCTCCTAGCCCAGCCATGGGTGAGTCCACTGAGGAGCGTGAGCTCCCGTGACCTGGTCACCTTCCACATGCAGGAGACTTTGGAAAACCGTTTCAATATCCTAAGACGCCTGACTCTCCCCATATCCAGCCACGGAGAACCTGGACAGGGAGGCAGCTCCCAGCTCTAGGCGGGCAGGTAGGCAGCTCTCCAGGCCCTGTGGCAACTCACTAAAGTGACCTAAAATGAGATCCCCTAAAAATGCAGTTTCTCTGTCACACGTGCCAGCTTCCTAATGCCAGTGGCCATGTGGGCAGGCACACAGACAGCAAGTTCATAGTCACGGGATGTTCTGCTGGCCAGTGCTGGGGGTGCAGGGGTCCCAGGGACCCTCGCGAGGAACCGCAGAGAGCTGAGCCCCTGGACAATCAGAGCATCACAGGACAAAAGGTGAGGCTGCTACTCAAGCTGCCGTGCTGGGCCGAGCTGCGACGGCGCCAGCTTGCCCTGGGGACATCTGCAAGCACGCGCACATGCACAGAGGCCGGATGAAGTCCACGGGGCACACCTGAATCTTTGAAAGCTGCTACCACGATCCCCCTCAGAACCCTCCCCCTCGTTCTCAGCACGTTCCGCCATCCTTGTCGTCACTGTCTGAAGTGGCTCCGAACGTCCTCTTTCCTGAGGGTCATTATGAGATGTGACAACGAATGCAGAGACTGCTGAGGCCTGCTGAGTGCATCCAACAGAAAGGAGCCTGCAAAGACCCGGAAGGGTGTCCCGTCCCCTTCGGCACCAGGTCGAGCCCGGTGCGACTTCCGGCTCTTCCCAAAGTCAAGATGTCCCAGAAAGGTCTGGAAGTCAGGGAGCACCGAGGGTGGCTGGCAACACTGGGGACACGGAGGCCAGAAAGTGAGGCTCAGTGAGTGGCCCCTGGGTCTTGGACCCTCACCTGAAGGGAGAAACTACATTTCTGCATCTACACTGCACTGTGTTGTACCTTTCTATGGCACCTGTAGCAAACAATTATGTAGCACACGGTAGAACTCTATAAAGGTTACGTATGGTTACTATTTAAGACAGAAGAGCGGGGCCTGGTGACACAGGCCTGTCACCTCAGCACTCCGGGAGGCAGAGGCAGCAGGATCACAAAACTGAGCCCAGCCTGGGCAACCTAGCAACTTAGTTAGATCTTGTCTCGAAAACCGAAATAAAAAATGGTCTGGCATGTAGCACAGTGTGAAGGCCATGGGCTTGATTTGTAGTACCACAGGGCGGGGGCGGGGAGAAGATATCATGCACAGATTCTGGGAAAGCTGACTTGGGGAGCAAGAGTGTGTGAAGAGGACAGAGGAGAAGGCTAGACAGGATGGCTCCCCAGGACACTCAGCCTCCCGCGAACATGCTGTGATGGCTGTGTGTTAGCAGTAATGACTGTTTGCCTGCATGCATGCATGTGTGTGTGCCCGTGCTCCAGACACAGAGTCCGAGTGGATTAAACTTGCCTGTGTCCTAGGAAGCAGAGACAGTGGACGGCGTGAGCCAGCTGGGTGTGGGGCCTGCTGCCCAGCTCCTCCCTGGAGGTGAGCCTTGCCAGGCCTGTGCCCCGCCCCCTACTGGGAACAGGGCTGAGGAGCGGGGAGGGGGGCAGGGAACCGGGCGCCTGGTGTGCAGGGTGGTAGAAGTCAGGTTTTCTGCCTGAGGCAGCCGGGATTCTAACACACCCTGGAGCAGAAAGACAGGAATTGCCTTTTAGACGGCTGCCAGGAGCAATATTGAGCAGGCAGGTTCTGCAGGGCAGTTTAACCTCCGGTGACCTCCCAGCTCAGTGAGCTCCCTCTCACCACATGCGTGCGCGCACGCACGCACACACACATGCATGCACACTGGCTCACAAGCTCAGCTCTTCAAATATATCTGTGACTCCTGCAAGGTTTACCGCTTGGGTTTAACTCCAGGGTGGCACTGCACACCAGCACCAGCCCTCTACATGCCTGACGCTGGGCACACAGACACACATGCACGCACATGTGCAAACTCACACACTCACGTCTATCTACCAGAAACCGACACGTTTGGAGGCAAAAGCCTGAGAGCTTCCTGCTAGGCGGGCAAGACCGGATGGACAGTTGGAGCTCAGCAAATAATTAATCGTAATGAAAATTGACATTGTAAAAATTAAAGTGAGAGGGTTGATACGACAGAATTGGCCCGGTTGTCAAACCTCGGGCCTAAAGGGAAACAGATTGCTTTGGAGAGTCTTTTAATTAATTTCAGAGTTTCCCGGATTCTCCTCCGCCGAATGAGCTGCCGGAGGACCCTCTGTGGAAATGCGGAAGTCGGGGCCACATCCATCCGGAAGCGTCCCCCAAATCCCTGCCCCACCCTCGGCCCGGAAGGGCTCCAGGTGGGGGTGACGAAGCCCCAAAAAGGGGTTTGTTTTGTAAATTTGCTTTTATTACTGGTGAATAAACCGAGAGGTCTTCCTCATTCAGGGCGGAAAATAAAACTGGGTCTCTGTTGTGTGACCAAGTTCAGCCAGCGCGCCGCGGCATTAACTTGTATTCTAACAAGATTAAAATATATTTGTCCTGGGGATTAGCATACTTAAGTCTCCCTTTTGCCTTCTCCTCCGTGGCAGGGCGCTTTGATCTGCCTTGCGTGGCCGGAGCGCGGCGGCCCCGCTCCCCGACTGCCGAGTGTGAAATCGGCCTGATGTCATCCCCCTTCATCTCTTACATCTCTCGCCACTTTAATTATATTTCCGCCACAAAGCTCCAGCCCCTCATTGCATATTCCAGTTTGACTAGGAAGCTTTTTTAAAAAAAAAGTGTGAATGAAGTTCCCCCTGCGTGGGGGAAGGGTCAGGTTGGGCTAGGGGGCAGCAAATCTTCGTGGAGCCAGAGCAAAGGACTGGACAGATGTCCCTACCCGCATGCACGGAAAGGTCTGTGCCCTTCCGCTGGCCCCGCCTTCGGCGCCGGGCACAAAGGCCTTGATCCCGAGGGACACTGGGGACCTGCGGGGCAGGGGCTCCACTGGGTCGCCTCGCGCTCCTTCCCCACGTGCTGCTCTTGCTCCCTGCTCTCTGTCCAGAGCAAGGCGGTCCCTCCTTGGAAGTGTCCCATTCCCCCACGCTGCGGCAGAGTCCCAGCTCCCTGGGGCCAAGGTGCAGCCGGCTGGGGTCGGTTCTAGGGCCGAGTGGCCTGTGGTCAGAACTGCCCCTCCCCGTGCGCCAGCTTGTGCGGCCCCTAGGTTCTGCCAGACGCCGGGAAGCGGCCCTGGAGCGGGCCCCAGTGTCTCACTGGCTGCCGTCACCTCGCCTCCAAAGCCACCGGAAGCCTCCTTCAGGATGGCTTGAGGCGCGAAGAGGTAGCAGAGAGGGAAGGGAAGGAGGGAAGACCCAAGCAGGGACAGCTGCCTGGCACAGGCCTGTCAGCCCAGCACTCCAGGAGGCTGAGGCAGGGCACTCCAAGCTTGAGCCCAGACTGAGCAGCTTATGGACTTAGCAAGACTGTCTCAAAATCAAAACTTTAAAAATGTAGGTGAGTATGAAGACGGGGTGATCCTTAGAACCCACCCCCACATACACGCACAGAGGCACGGAACTCGGGGCAGAGTGTGGCCAGGCCTCGCTTGATCCGAGGGCACGGGTGCTGCTGACCGGAAGTGGGCTCCCAGTAGGGTTGGCTGGGCTTTGGCCTTCACCCCAGGCAGCAGATCTCAGATTCTCTTGACTTCCTGACAGCAGAAGAGCAAGGTGCTCCCACACTCCAGAGCCATAGAAATGCAGATGGCTTCTCTGCCGCGTGAGCCCCTCCCCAAGACCCTTTATTGGAAGTGCCCCCTTTCCCAGGTAACTGCTGCTCCTCCTCCTGCCACTCAGGTGCCCAGAGGTCTTTTAAAGGGTTCAGACTTTGAACCATTATTTTTTTTTAATTTGGAACCATCGTTCCCGTTCAACTTAGAGGTTAACAACATGTTGCTCTCTAAATTGAATGATATAATTATAAAATTATCTCCACGTAATTAACTCAGGATTATGTTTCATTCTAGTTAGCATGTAATCAAAGGCTGTTATGCTTTTAGCTATAGGAACAGCAATTCATTTAAAAGAGCTCCTTAGACCCTTTGCTATCCAGACAATCCTCTTGCTCAGGGGAGGATGTTGCTCATTTGTTCCGTGGGCAGGGTAGACTGCTGGAGGAATGGGTGTGGGCTTGCTGTGACAGCCAGCTTTCCGCGCTGGCGTGGGGCCTGGTGACCAGAAGTCTCCCTTCCTGCACTGGGAGCCACGTGGGTCTGCTCTGGGGGGCACTGTGTCCAAGGTGGCGAGGGTCACTTGGAACAGAAAACACAGTGTGGGTACAATTACGGGGCTCCCACAACATCAGGTCAAGGCAAGGGTGGGGACACGGGTTGGAGCAGTGGTGTACCCTGGGTCCCAGGCATGCTTAGCTTGCTCAGGCCCGGGACTCACGCACGCCCAGATCCCCAAGCAATCCTGAAACTATGATGGACGCCATGTTTCAGAAACAGGGATTCTAAAAAGCAAGGGAATCACTGTTTCTGGAAAGGGCTAGAAAGTGCTGAGAGGCTCCATTCTCCCCTCCATCACTGTCCCAGGTTTTTTTCTCTTTCTGTCTCTCTTTTTTCTTTTCTTCCTTCCTTCCTTCCTTTTTTTCTTTTTTCTTTTGGATTGGGGGATTGAGCCAAGGCCTTCGCTCTGAGCTACATCCCCAGCCCATTTTGTTTATTTTTTATTTTGAGACAGATTCTTGCTAATTTGCTAAATTTTACCAGCTGGACTCCAACTTTCCATCGTCCTGCGTCAGCCTCCCAGAGTGCTGCCACCGTACCGGACTCACCTAGTGTCCCTGTCTCTGGGATGTGCTGATGCTGCCTCGCCTTCGTCCGCCTCTGTCTGTCTGCTGCTAAACACGGGCACAGTGCCTCATAGGTTGGCAGAAGCCAGCATGGTACGGGTGCCCACACCCCCACCTGCCCGCTGTCCCTGTGCCGGGGCTGTGCAGCGCCTGGGAGCCAGTGCCTGGAAGGAGGAGCCAGAGCCGAGCCTACCTCCCCAGCCCGGTTCAGCGTCTGCTCGGTGCTCCCTCTTCACAAAAGGCTCTCAGAGGAGACCCATTAGGTAGATGTCCTTTCTGTCCGGAAGAAGAATGACTGAGGGAGCGGCCACGGGCTGGTGCCCAGGGAGCAGCCCCGCTGAGGTGTGAACATGGCACTGTTTGTTGCAGAACCCTGCTTCCCAGCTGGGCGTGGTGCCACACCCCCGTCATCCCAGTGCTCTGGGAGGCTGAAGCAGGGAGTACTAACTCCAGGATGCCGTGGGCAACTTAGAGAGATCTTGTAAAATAATTATAATAACGAAGCCTGTCTTCCCAGTACTGTAAGAGGCAGACACAGGAGTCCCACAGGTTCAAGCTCAGCCTTGGCAACTTAGGATGGTGACTCAATCAAAACCCAAAATGATGTCGTGTGCAGGCCCCAGGATCTATGTTTAGTGCCAAAAAAAACCAGAATGACTCAATAGTAGAGTGTCCCTAGGTTTTATCCAGACCCCCGTCCACCCCACAAAAAAGCCCTGTAGTTTCCACTGACCCATACTTTATTTGATGCTAAAAGATTTATAGAAGTATTTGCAGGAGAAAAAAATATGGTGGGCCCCAAACTGGGCGAAAGCCAGCGTGCACACTGGCCAGCAGGCCCGAGGGTGTGAGAGTGAGCCCAGCCCCGGGCGCCCTCGGCGGGCTCCAAACTTTCCCCACAACTTTCCCCACAGGCCTGTCGGGAAACGGGCACGCCCACGGTGCGACCGGTGGTGGATGGGGTGGGACGTGATTGTCACCTGGGTTTTAGCTGGATCCTTGACTGGCAGCCTGCGATGCCACTGAAACGTGCTCTGCGGCCCTGCGAGCACGGGCTACGCAGCGGGCACAGAACCCAGAGTCAGGGCCGGGGCAGGTGGGGCTGGTATGCAGCGGGTGGAGGGCGCTGTTAGGATATCTAAGATGGAAGGCTTGGGAGGCGCCAGCCCTGTGGAGGCGTTTCACACTGCTGAGACTCGTAGCTCCTAACTACGTCAGGGTGATACATTTTGTTACGTGTATTTTCCAATTTTAAAAATTCGGGGCAAGCCTGGCGACCGTTTGGGCCCGGGCAGAAGCCAAGGGCGCAGAGGGCGGGCCCCGGCGGGCCAGTCCAGGACACCGTCCCCTCTGCAGTCACTTTCCGAGCTGTCCCAGGGAGGGGGACGGTGCCGCTATCAAAAAATACCAATCGAGCAATCAAACAAAAACCACGCGACGAAGTTCTGGGCTGAGGGAACAACTTCCTTGCCGCACCGGGGGAGCCCGGCGAAGCGGGGGCGCGGGGAGCCCGCGGCGGGGGGCGCGGCGCCCGCAGGACTGGGCCGCGCGGCCCGGCAGCTGGGCCTGTGATTACCCATCCAAGGAGCAGAGAAAAGAACGGGGAAGAAAGGAGACCTGGCGGCGGGGCGAGGCGGAGGGCGAGCCGCGGGACCCGGCCTGACAGTCGTCCCCTCCAGACAAAGGCCCGGCGGAGGCAGCGCCCCGGGCGCCGGGTCCCTCCGCGACAGGCGGGTCCGGCGGGGGCGCGCCCCGATCTCGCGGCTCCGTGCTCCCACCGGGGACCCGGGCCGGGCAGGGCCGCTCCGGCCGGCTGCCCCCCCCCCATCCCCGCGGGACCCTCCGCTCCTGGGACTCCCGGGGCCGGAGGGCCGGGGTGGCGGCGACGCCCGCCGGGCCGGGAGCGAGGCCGATCGCCCGCGCCCTTTGTTCTTGCCGGGGCGGCGGCGGGGCTCGGCCTTGGCGGGGGCGGGAGGGCCGAGGCTGCGGTCCCCGGCTCCGGACCCCAAGTTCTGTCTTCCTCCCGAATCCCTGGGGCTCCCCCGGGCACGCAGCGGGCCACGAGGGCCGGGGGACAGCCGGCCTCGGCCAGGACGGGAGTCCACGCGCTGCTGGGTCCCAGCCTGAGCGTCACCTGGTCCCCGCGCCTACCAGGTCACCCGGGCCAACTCTCCCCGGAAGCGGGGCGCCCCCACGCCTCTCGGAGGGTCCGACCGGAAGAGCCGGCCTCGGGCGACTAGCGGCGCGCCACCACCACCCTCGTCCTTAGCCGAGAGGGGCCCACCACGCTTGATTAAATCACATAATTAGGAGCTACTTTAATGAGTATCATTACATCTCAAGAACGGCCCTTTCTTTTTCATGGGCGGGCAACAGAACTGTAATGAGGTATCTGAGATTATTAATAAAAACATGAATGGTCTGTCCGGGTTGGCGCTGCGCGTCGTTCGTCGCTGCGCGTACCTCCGCTCTCCCCGCGCGCGCCCCGGGCCTGCTAGCCCCACGCGTCCGGGACCCGGCTGGGTCCCGCGGGGGACTGCTCCGCCCGCCGCCACCTGCCGCGCCTTACTCCGAAGCCTGGAGAGGGCCCAGCCCTCCCGGATCGGGACTGAGCTGCTCGGGACCGAATCCCTGCCGCAGGCCCCGCTCAGGGCTGCAGAGCGCGCGCTGGGGACGTCGGGAGGGGAGCGTCGTCTCCCCGCGGGCGAATTCGGCTCGCCCGGCGGATCCGAGCCTTCCCGTTGCGCCGCGGCTCTTTGTCGCCAGTCTCTCCTGGTTCCCCGCGCGGCGGCTCCGCCTGGCAGGCTGCGGGATTCGGCGGAGCCGGGACTTGTCGGGGCGCTGGGAGAGCTGCCCAGGCAAGGACACACCGCTGAGGCCAGCGACCAGGCCACCGCGGAGCAGAGTGGCTTTGAGCAGAGGCCGGGCTACTCGGGGTCGCCTTCCAGCCTGACCACCGTGGCCTGCAAAGGGCCTGCGCAGATAAAGTGTGGGGGTTTTTGGTGGGCGGAGCGCACCCCGGCACACTTGTGCCAACAGGTGTAGGAGCCCGTGGACCTTCCCTTCCACTCAAGGAAAAAGAGGAGCGGGAGCCATCCACGTGGCTCCTTCTCCTTTGGGAAAAAGTGCAAGACATGTTCACGCGGGGGGGGGGGGGGCTGGCTCAGATCTCGGCTGCGGCGTGGCGTCAGACCTTACCCATCCGGATCCTGTTGGCAGAGCCTGAAGAGCGGGAGAAGAAAGTGCCTCGCACACCCCGGACCGTGGCCGGCCACCTGGGCGGGCACGCTCCTGCAGATGCAGGCTGGTGCGGGCCTGGGGACTCCCGCGGGGCCTTTAGATCGCACCTCCCCAGCTCCTGCCAGTCGCTGCCGGGTTAGGGAAGGCTGTCAGCTAAGTTCCGCCTGATCCTGGCGGGGCACAGCTAGCTGGGGGTATGCGGTCTTTCCGTTCCTAGGAGCAGTGTCTTTAGAAAAGCAGTTTTCCTGGGCCAGACTCTTGGAAACCCGCCTCCTGCGGAGCGACCATCTGCCCAGGGCCCAGTGCCCTGCTCTGAGATGCTCGGATGGCCTTAAGCAGGGCAAAGTCCTAGAGGCCCGGGTACAGCGCATCTCCGTGGTGGGGGCCGGTTTCCACTCTTCCCTCAGCCACAGCCGGCGCCTGATGCAGGGGCCTGTCGGACCGCTGGGGTTTGGGTTACATGCTGTTGAATTAAAAAAGGCAATGGACATCGAAGCCCATAGTGTCAGCGCTGTAAGGTCTGAAGGTCGTCCAGTTCCCTCCCCTGTGTGAAACCACAAAGAAAAACCTCGCCTTGAACGCCTCTGGAGACTGGAAACTCATCACCTTACAAAGCTGTCCCTCGCTAGTGATAAAATTTGAAAACAGATTTAATTTAAAAAGAGATTTGCCTGGTGTGGCTGTATTGTCTTTTTTATTAGAGGCCAATAAAGTGATAAAAGTCACGCTAGTATTTCTGTTTTGCTTTGCCTTGTTATTAATCTAAACTCACTCAGGTACGTAGAACGAAGGTTTGGGGAACGGCCTGCGTGACCCCCACTGCTCCACTGGGGCTCCAGCTTTGCCCCTCCAGCGTCCCGCAGGCTGCCAGATCGCTAGGGTCTGCCTGGGAAGCCCAGTGGCCAAGCCTCTCACAGAAAACGCCTAAAAGGTCGCCCTTGGCAACAGATGAGTTTCATGGTTTCCAAGGTTCCTGTACTGGAATAAGAGAACTTTTCTTTTTCAAGCCAAGAAAATTTGGACATACAGCAAGTGGCTGTGTGGGCCGTGGACTGGGTACCCTCTGAGGCAACAAGCACCCCCACCCACCCAGCTGGTCCCTTCCCAAGGGGTTTTGCTTTAGGAGAGTAAAACCCATAACAAAAGGTAAACTAAATATAACAGCAAAGAGTGGTGTCTCAGGTAGAGCAAAAGTTCCTTCCCATCAGCCTGGCGGGCAAGAGCTGAGCTAGCGAAGAGACCTGTTGAACTTAGTATGGTAGGAAAAAATCCAGTCGACGAAACAGCCACGGTTTCTCCAACGACTTCTTCTGGTGAGGAGATGTGGACAAAGTTAATTTGGTAGCTCTGTGTTCTCAGGCGAGATATAAAATGTCATTACTTCAAAAACAGCAAAAACAGTAATAATGAACCACCTCTTGGCAGGAGAGCAGGCAGGTGCACCTGCTCAGGTGGGGGGTGGTGAGCACCTGAATGTAGGGTGCAGGGGAAGGGCCGGGCAGGTCCACCGGACTCAGACACATGCTTAGAAAAACCAGTCACTTGACCTGGGACCTCCAGTACTTTATAATAAAGAAGTGTTTCTTTTTATTTAATGTAACTTTCAAGAATTTTAAACACACAAAAATGCGGGAGGAGGGAATGTTCACAATTTTGATAACCACAGTTGTAAATAGAAACATTCATTCATTTCTCATAAGATTATAAATATTTGATACGGAAACTGTAAAATGCACATTTTATAAACAAACAAACAAACAAAAAAACCCAGTTTGCTTCTTGCTAAAAAGGCATGTGACTTTCTCATGGTTTCCTAAGCAGCAGATGGTTATTCACAGATATTTTTAAATTACAATTTTTGCTTTTATAATTTCCTTTTCAAAAAGATTTATGCTATTTATGTACAAAGCAAAACGAGTCTCGAAGTGAAATAAGGAGGTTTAAGGCAAAGAGAGAAGTCCGTGCTCAGTCCTCAGGGAAGCGGCCTGACTCCCAGCAGGCCTCGGGCCGCCCAGCGCTGGCCTCGATGGACATTTGGACACCTTTTTCTAGACACTAAACAGAAGACAGTGTGGTGTTATATATAGAGACACCGTGTTTGTTTATATATATGTACTTGGTGGGGACTATATTGGATATATTTAATTTACACTGTACCACACCTTCAAAAAATAAAATGTATATTTTCTTAAAAAAAAGACAAAAAGTGATAAGAAATGATTATTTACAACTCTTTTCTCTTCTTCCAGATGTAGGACAGTTGGGAGCTCCTTTGCAAGTCAAGGCAGCGCCAAGTCCCAGAAATGGAGCCTCAAGCAAGCACGCACGCAAGCACACACGGCTGAGTGTGCATGAGCTACGCACACAGATATGCACACACGCACATATATTTATCTCGGAAGAACGTTCTCTATAGCAAAAGTGGCCACTGGGGGGGGGGGGTAAAATGGAAGAGAAAAAGAAAAAGGAGGGAGGAAAAAAGAAGGAAAGGGAGCCAACGCCAGCTCCTTCTGCCCACCCTTTGGTGAGGGCCTTGGGTTTGGGGCCCATCTGGCTGGCACAGCAGCGGCAGCGGGAAAGCCGGGAGGGCCTGGGGGTTTGCGAGGGATTTACCTGGGACAGAGAAGAGTTGGGGCTGCTGCTGTGGAGGGACAGGGCACAGCGACACAGACACAGACAAAAGTACCTACAGAGGTGCGGAGGCCGAGGAGAAAGGGGCAGGAGACCCACGGCCAAAGGAGGCTGCAGCCCTGGGCAGAGGGCCTGCGCCTGGCGGAGGCTGGCCAGCTCCAGCCAGAGGCCCTGGGAGCCGCCGCCCAGCCGGATCCCCTGGCCCTCAGGCCCAGGCTCCTGATTGGGACCTCCTGCCCATCCTCTCCAAGCCAACACAACAAAGTGGCAAAAGTCAGAGACCAAATAGGAGCTATTTATTCGGTTCACAGTCCTGTGAAATGCAGCAATAAAAATCTTTGGACATTAGCAAGTTGTTTTAATTTTTTCTTCTTTTGCAACATTAATAAAAAAAAAAGTCCGATGTCCCATCATGGAGCTTAAGGGATTAAAAAAAAAAAAAGATGAAACCCTAAGCAGCCCCCTTTGCAAAAAAAATTAAAAATCATAAAATTAGGATGATCTCGTCAACACAAAAAACTAAAAAATATCTTATAAGTCAGACCTTTTGGATTTTACACCACCTGTAAATTATATATACATAGAATATTGCAGAACAATCGCTAACACACGCTATTTTCACGATTAATGCTGGTATAATCTTTATACACTGGCCCTTTAGGATTTTTAAATTATTGCATTGCTTCGCGAAGGAGGCCCCTGCGGCCCGCGCCCGCCCTACTCGCTGTCCGACTTGCCCTCCTTGGCCGTGGTGGAGTGGTTGTACAGGCCCTGCGCCATGAGGTGCACGGCCAGCGTGTTCTTGCTGCCCGTGGCCTTCTTGATCTTGGCGCGCTTGTTCTGGAACCAGATCTTGATCTGCGACTCGTTGAGGCTGAGCTCCTGCGCCAGGCTCTGGCGGCGCTGCTCAGTTAGGTACCTGTTGGTCTGGAACTCCGCCTTCAGTCTCTGCAGCTGCTCGGCCGTGAAGGCCGTGCGAGGCCGCTTGTCCTCTTTGTTCGGGTTCTTCTTCTTTGGTTTGCGAGACCTCGGACCTGCGTGGGCGAGGATGGAGAAACGGCAGAGGTCAGGAGGGGGCGCGGGGAGCCCTCGTTCCCTGGGGCAAGCCCCCTGGTTCTGCGGCATGAGGACGTTGGACCTGGACCGGGAGAGAAGAAACGACCGCCCAAGGCCACTCTGCGGACCGCCGGAGGCTGTGGCCTTCCGGAGACCTCCAGGGGGCGGGAGCAGCCTGGGGGGGCGCAGCAATGAGGTGGGGGCCAGGCTCCCCGGAAAGGCCTGTCCCACATCAGGGCTCTCCGGACAAAAAGCAATCTCCTCCACGGGGGAGCAAAACCTCAGAACTTTCCGGCCTGTTTTTCCTAATTTGTTTTTATTCTCCATGTTTTTATTCTCCATTCCAACTTCCCCCAAACGTTTCTTTTTTTTTGGGGGGGGGGCTCTGTCTGGAGTGTAGAACAAGTGCCGGGAGAGACGGGGGAGGGAACAGGGAGGCAAGAGGTACTGCGCCCACCGCGGGGACCCAGGGGCCACCCCAGAGGGCGCCCAAAGCCCCAACCCCCTCGACCTTCCCCAGCCGCCCTGGAGGCCCAAGTTCAGGAAGGTGGGGCCGTGCATGGCGCGGGCACGCGGGGCAGTGCAGCTCTCTTTGTCCACCGCAGGGCTCCCCATCCCCTGTCCACAGCCGAGCCGGGACCCCGCACAGGTGCTGACTCTGGCGGCCTGTCGCCTCCTCTCCCCCATCCGCATCCTCCAGACCTCGGGCTGCCTCACCACAGCCAGCCGACCTTGCGCGGCCGCACCTCTGACCCTGGCCTGCTCCCCTGGGGGCTCCTCCTCCTTTGGGGCAGGGGTGCTGGGTGGGGTTAAAGGCCTAGGACAGGCACAGCCCGGGGAAAGAGAGACAAGAGCAGGAGGACGAGGGTTAGGAATCCTGCCCAGTGTCGGAAAGGCCCGCGAGGCCACTCGCCCGGGATGGGCGCCTTGCGTCCGGGTCGCTCTATCCCGGAGGCACAGAATCAACTTAGGGGCGCTGGGCCGCAGCTTCCTCCGCGGCCCCTTCCGCTGGAGGCGGAAGCTGCGGGAGAGGACTGGACCCTCCCCCTTGCTGGCCCCGGAATGGCCGGGTCTCCAGCCGGAGAGGAGGCAGCCGGGACCGCGTGCCACCCCGGCCGCGGGGGTGAACAAGGCGCCCGGGCCGCCCTCAGCACAGAGCCGAGGCGACAGCAGGCCCGGGGCGGCAGCGCAGAGCCCCTCACCGCCAGCGGCCTGAGGAGGGGCGGCGGGCTCCGGAGGGACCCAGGGCGGTCGGCTCCAACTCTGCCGTGGTCGTGCCCCGCGCCCGCAGTGGCGCCGGCCGCCGCGCGCGCGCACCCCCACAGCGCCGCTCAGGCGGGGGCTGCGGCCTCCACGCCGGCAGGCCTGGATTCGCGGGGGCTGGGGCGGCCCGCTAGGACCCGCTAGGGGTCCGGATGGATCCCCGAGACCGTGGGAGAGGCCCGCGCGGCGGGCGCCCGCTCCGACCCGCGGCGGAGGCGCGGGCGGGACCAGCTCTGCCGGCACTGCTCGCTCCCAGGTCCCCCAAACTCCTCTGGTCCCGCCTCCGGTTCTCAGACACACACACATCAATAGGCCTCCAAAAGACACTACTTAACGAAAGAAAATCTCCTTTAAAAATCACAATTTTTCGTTCCCTTTTCTGTTTTAATTTTCTTCCAAAGGGCAAACATGTTAGGAGTCTGGGAAACAGCTCAGCCTCCTCCAGAGCCTCCTCTGGCCCTTTCTTGTAAGCCTCCAAGATCAGAACCGGGACTTAACAGCGGGATGAGGGTGTGTAAGCCTCCTAGTTACAGGAAGGCCCGTAACTAGGGCTGGGCCCGGCCAGGCCGGGCCACGCAGCGGCTCTGCCGGCCGCTGGGACTCCCGCGCGAGCAAGCGCACAAAGCCCAGCGAGGCTCCGGGCCGACCAGCATTGTGAGCCTATATGTTAATTAAATATTAACAAAGGAGGGAGGCGAGAACAATGGAGCAAAAATCAGGTCTTGCTGGAGAAATTTGGGTTTCAACAGAAATACACTGAGGCACATTTCTGTAGGCAAACAGGCCCAGCATCGCATCAGTCCAGCCGTGAAGTGGGCCGGTGGGCCCCCTCAAAGCTGCTGAGGGTTGGGGGGACAGAGGCGGCCTTGTCCAGCTTGGACACAAACAGGACCCACTCCTAACGGTGCTGCTCTGTCCCAGACCCGCATCTAATGCAGCTGACGATTTCTGTAGAACACGGCCTTAGCTTCTGATAATCATTGACGAATAAAAAGTATACATGCATGTGTGTGTGTGTGTGTGTGTGTGTGTGTGTGTAACTCATATTTATGTTTCTCCAGCAACTCTGCACATCCCTCAGAAAGCTGTGTTTCCCCGCTCCACAGCACCTCCAGAAAATCCATGGAAAAGATCCTTTCTTTCTGGGGATCTCAGGCTCTCAGGTATGAGACCGGGGCGTCCTCTCTCCAAGCTGTGTGAAGGAAGGGTGCTGAGCGTCGCCACCACGCTGAGCAAACAGAGTCCAGCCAAGGGGACAGCCCCCCACCCCAGCTGCCGGGCCTTTTCTCTGCACACCCCTCCCCAAGCCCAGGCTACTGGAGTTAAAGCCAGAAAGAAGGGCAGCTGGCCTTGCTCTGTCTTCCCCAACTGTGTCTGGGGTAGCTGGACGGGGGGACCACGGGCCGGGAGGGAGGCTGCAGCGTGCACCTCCAGCGGGTCTGGCCTAAGCTAGGTGCTGGGGGAAGGGGCTCACAGCACACCCTTCTGCGCCCTGTTTTTCAACCACCCCTTTTCTCACCAAATAAACTATAGCCAGGGAGAGGGAGCTAGGGCCACCAGCGAGGTGAGGAGGGAGGGGCAGAGACGGATTTCGCTATTGTCCTAGGGGAATCTGTGCCTCTTGGCAGCCCACCCTGCTTCGTGGGCCTGTCCATTGCCCTCAGTTACCTCTTTTGGCCGTTTGTGGCGGGGCGGGGGAGGAAGATGCACCCCTCCTCTTCCTCCCTGTAGCTGCCCCCACCCCACAGTGCTGCCCCCCTCGTCTCTCGGCCCCTGGGCTCACCTGAAGAAGGCCGGTCCGAGTAGCGCGTGCAGTAGACCCAGGCTGGCCAGAGCATGGGCTGCGCGCCCAGCGTGGCGCTGGCCTGCGAGCTGTCCGAGTCCGAGCTCCCAGCCAGGTCGCCGCCGCCCAAGCCACGGGCCTTGAGCGCCCCGTCCAGGGGGCCTCCGGGGTCGCCGCCTTTCTGGGCCCCGCTGTGCAGCGACAGCGGCTTGGAGCCGCCTTCTCCGTCCCCCAGAGAGTCGCCAGCGCCGGCCGGGAGCGGCCCTCCGGCGCCCGGTGCGCAGGGCGGGTTCTGCCGGGCCTCGCGAGCGCCCGGGCCCAGGAGCCGCTCGGAGCCGCCGCCTCCTTCCCGTCCGCTCGCACCGCCGTCACCGCCAGCCGCGCCGCCTCCCGCTCCGCCGGCGCCGGCACAGCGCGTCCCCGCGTCCTTCCGCCGGCCGAACTCGGGCCGCAGGATGTTGTCGATGAAGAAGTTGGTGATGCGGTGCGGGTGCTGGTGGTTGCCCGGGGCTTGCAGGACCGCGGGCAGCACCAGCGCGCGCCGGCGGCCGGGGTCCGAGTCGCCCGGGCTGCCGCCGCCGCCGGGGCTGGAGTCCGGCCGCCGCCGTCCCTCTGCCGCCGCCGCCTCGCCGGGCGTGGGCTCATTCTCCTCCATGCTTCTCCGCAAATCCCGAAGCGGCTCTCCGAAGATCCCCGCCGAAGCGGCCTCCGCCCCGCCCGCTGCGCACACGGAGACCCCCGGCCCCCCGCCCCGCCGAGTCCCGCGCGGCGGCCGCGGCCAGGGCTGGGGTCCCAGCAGTCGCCGGCCGCGCTCGGAGCGGAGCCACTTTCACATCCACGCGCCGGGTCGGAAAATGACAAGAGTCACGCTGCTCGCCAGGACGCCGGGAGATTCAAAAGAGGCAAGTCCTGGTCCGCGCGGCGCGCAGGGCTCTACGCGGTCACCGAGACGCAGCGGCGCCCCGGGGCGCGTCCCGGGCTCCGCGCTGCGCTCCGCGTCCGGCCACCTCGGCCGCGCCGGGCCGGCGCTGCGCGCATGCAGGCAGCGGACCCCGGCCCCGCGCTCACGCCCGCCTGGGCCCGCTCCGGCGGCCGCCGCCTCCGCCGGGCCGTCCCCGCCCGCGCGCCACGGCCGGGCCTCGAGGGTGCGGGGCGCCGGCGCTCAGCGCGCCCGCCGCCGCCCGCTGGCACATGGAGGCCCGCGGGCCCGCGCTGCGCCCGGCCGCCGCCCCGTCGCGAGCCGGGGAGCCCCCCGGGCGTGCGGCTGCGCCCCCGCTGCTCCCCGCCGAGCTCCGCGGCGGCCCGAGTCTCATGGGTGAGGGGCGCGCGGCCGGTGCGGGGCCGGGCCGGGCTGGGCCTCCCGCGCGCCCTCGCCGCCTCGGCCTCCGCGCGGGCTCGGGAAATTGCCAGGCCACTCAGCGCAACCCGAGACACTTTTCACTCTGGATTTTTGTTCTTATTTTTAACAGAGCCCCTCGAGTGACGTCGCGAACCGGTCTCCTGGACACGTGCCTCGGGCCAATAGCGGCGGCGCTGGGCGCCCACGTGACGCTCCGGCGGCCGCTGGCTGACGGGAGGCGCCCGGCGCCCCGCCCCGCCCCCGCCCCGCCCCCCCTTAAAGCGGCCGCGCTCCCGGGCTGCGAGCCGGCAGCCCGGATCCGGCGGGCCTCCGACCCGGTTGTCCGCGCTTGCCCGGGCTGTCTCTCGCCGGCCGTGCTCGGTCCACAGCCCTGCCAGGTCCGGCGTGCACACGCGGACACGAGGGGGCAGGAAGGTCGCCGGTTTTAACATTTCCGTATTGTTTACCGTGGGGAGGAATCCCACAATTCCTTGCACAAATGCATAAATAATATTAAACGAGCTGCCGAGATACAAAGGGACCTCGGTGGCCGCTCTCCTTGATGGTAGAGAGGGAAACTGTCATTTGCACCGACTTTGGTAACCCGGCTGCAGTCTGTCTAGGGCGTCGCTCCCGCGGACAGACCCCGAGTGCGCGCGCCGACGGCCGGTCCCGCCGCCCCCGCCCCCCAGGACGCGGGGCTGGGGCCCGAGCGCGGGGACGCGGCGCGGAGACGCGGCCTGGGCAGCCCTCCGCGGAAGGGCACGTGGAGCAAGCGGGGCGACGGCTACATCTGTTTGGAAGGGAGAGGACAGGGGGCTGTTCGGCCAAGCCTTGGAAACCGCCACCGCGAGGGGGAACGCCTGAGGGCAGTCGCGCCGCCCCGCAGCGCCGGCCCGACCTCCAGACCCCGTCCACCCTGATCCGGAGCCACGGGGCTGCTGGCTCCGTGTTAAAACCGTTTAAGCCCCTTTCCCAGGGAAGAGGGCGGTCTGGAAGAAGACCCGGTGGGGCCCGGGATGCTTCCCCCCGCCTTCCCTTTCTTCCCTCTGGGTCTTCTCCAGCTGCCAACTAAATAGCCAACTCCACCCTTCCTTTCCTCCGCTCTGCCACCCCCTTCCGGCCTGCTGGGCGGGCCCCTCCGCACTCCTGGGACCCCGGCTCACCTGGGCACTCTTTGTGGAATCGCGTGGACTTTGAGGCACATGCAGAAAGGCAGCTCTGAGGTGCCCAAATGGAATGCGGGCACAACGTACATTCCCTGGGTGCCAAGGGGGGTTGAGGGTGGGGCGGGGGAGCCCCCAGCTGGCTTCCCTGGTCCTGCTGGCTGCTGGGCGCCCCACTCCTAGGCCAGTCTCAGATCTCAGCTGAGCGTGAGGCTGAGGCACGCAGCAGGGGGATACCAGGCCAAGTGAAAGGCCTACCTCGGCGGCCAGGGTAACCGTCTCCGCGATCAGAGAGCTGCCAAGCCCTCTCCAGGCCTACAGGTTTTGTCCTAGCCTGCCCCAGTCTCCTGGTGTCCACACCCAGTGCTTATTCTCAGTCTACACTAGCTCTGTCTACACGGGAGGCTTCAGTGTGAGTGGGTTACCAAGCCATAGTTACCAAGGTGGGGCTCCCAGAGAAATTAATGCTTTGGGGGGACAGTGCTGGGCTTGGTCCCCGCACTAAGGTGGCCTGGATGCTGACAGTGAGCTCCAGCCCCAGCCTCAGGCCGAGCAGCGACGCCACTCCTCGCTCTGGGTGTTTTCTGTCTTTTTTCCCTCTGCTTTCTTTTATGGGGGGAGGTCCTCACCAAAATGTTTGGCTGGACACATACCTGCTACAGGTCCTTGGGTCTCAAAAAAAAAAAAAAAAAAAACCAGCAAGCCTGAAGTCTGCTTGGCTCTAGGGCAGTGGGACTTGAGAGGTGTGCAGGGACTTCCTGTGAACACACCCTGGGGCTTGGGGAAAACTTCTCCCACCTCGGTGGTCACTGGTCACCACGTGGGGGAATGCCACGCCCCCTTCCGCCAGGACCCCTGGATGTGGAGGAGGGAAGGAAGCCTGGGGTGGTAGCAGAACTGACCCCTGCCTACCTGTCCCATGCGTGGCAGCCAGGCTGCCTGCTGGCCAGTGTCTTAATTTCTTGGGCCGCACAGCCTCTGCCTGAGCACCAGCTGAGCCCACGCACTGGGATCCGGACCACATTGGCGACCACGGCCTGTGCCCTAGGCAGCAGCACCGTGTCCAGGCCGACGTGGTTTGTGTGTGGACAGCAATCTGCTGGCCCTTGGGCTCCGGGTGCGTGGCCAGGCTGGGTAGGGGAAGAAAGAGGAGAGGAAGGGGCAGAAAAAGGAGGGAAGGGAGGAGGGGGAAGCGGTGAGGAAGGAGGACCCAAAGGGACCCAGACACGGAAGCACCCCAAGCAGAGCAGGGCCCCCGAGAGTGGGCGCGGTCAAAGGCCCGCCAGGAGCAGGCGGGCGAAGGCTGCGTCCAGTTCCTCAGGTCCGCAGCAATCAGGTCTAAGAGGAGAAATCTCCTCGGGCGGGTCGGGAAGCCTCTAGTGCGAGCTCCGGCTCCGCCTGGACCGGCCTACCGAGCTGCCCAGGAGGCGGGGGCGGCACTTCTGCGCCGCCGCTCCGCCGTGGTGGTCGGGGGGCCGGATGCCAGCCTGACTGCCTTCCCGTGCCCAAATGGCCACCTCCCCCGTGCTCCGTCCTCGTCCGCCGGTCGCCGATGGGGCGTCTGTGCCCCTCAGCCCCAGGTGCTCGCTTCCCTGGCACCCGCGCCGGGCGCAGCGGCCCGCACGCCGCCCGCGTGCACAGAACTCGCTCGATTCGCGAGGCTGGCGGCACAAAGGGGTGAGCCGCGTCCCCACCCGGCGGCCTCTGTCGCCCCCGCGCTGCTCTGCAGATGGCCCGGACCGCGGTGGCTTAGACGCCACACCCCGCAGCCCACCCGGCCCAGATTTTTTTCTTGAAACGAGACCGGAGGAGCTTGGCCGTCCCGACCCTCCCAAGGTCGCGCACGCCCTCTCCCCGCTTCGCGACGCGGACGTGGGACGCGGGGGCGGAATGATTGCGAGGGTCCTTGTCGCAGTTCGACAGTTCCGAGGAGCAAAATCTGGACCCCGGTAGCCTCAGGCCAGGCCGGGCGGCCAGCACGGGGGTCGCGATCCAAGCCGCGTGCCGGGTGCCAGGCGGGAGGGTCGCTGGGCCGAGAGCGACAAAAGCTTCCGGCCCGAGCCACCCAGGGCTGCCGGGGCCGCGGCCGGTCGGCTGGGTCCGCAGACAAAGGCCAGGACGAAGGGCGCCGGGCACAGGGGCGCGGGCGCGGAGCCAGCGGGCCCTGACAGGGCCCTGACATCCCCGGACTGCGCTCACCTGCGAGCGGAGGCTGGTACAGGCCTTCGGAGCGCGGACCCGCCGCGGCTGCGGCGTTCAGCCGGGCCGAGCGACCCCGGGGAGGCGGGGTGAGAAGGAGTCGCGGCGGGGCCTGGGCAGGGCCCGGGGGCGTCGTGGGGACCCGGGCGTCCACCCCTCGCGCTCCAAGCCCTGAAGAGTGGGTGGGTGGGTCGGTGCCCGCGGAGGCCGGACTGGGCAAGGCAGCCCGTTCGGCTCTGTTAGGCGGCTGCAGAAGCGCCTGAGCCCTGCCAGAGCTGGGGTGCAGGGGTGGGGGCAGGGGGCAGAGGGCCACTGAGGACGCCCTCCTGTCCCGGCCGCTGCGCGGGCGTCCTTGTTTAGACTCTCAGCCCCAGCACCTGCCCTGAGAGAAGGGAAGGTGGGCAGGTGTACAGAATTGGGGGTGAAAGATGCGGGCTCCACAGCCCCTCGCCTGGGTTTTCCTCAAAACAGATGCCTCATTCCCAGGAAAGACTGTGGTGGTGTCAGCCCCCCTCCCACATCCCGTGAGCCCTGCCCGCCAGAGTGGGCCACTCCAGAGCCAGGGGTTTCTGAAGTGGTCGCCTTTCCCACCCTTGAACCCTGTTCTCACAGCTGGTTTTGATGGGTAAAATCTGAGCCCTAGGAACTCCCTCTTCCAGACCTCCACCATGGTGTGGGATTGGGGTTTCCACAACGTAGCGGCTGAGAGTACAACCCTCTCTCTGGCCCATGCTATCCGCTTTGCAACCACAGAAGAAAGTGGTGCACCCAATAAGCAAACTTCGTTGCAAAAACACTTGAAGCTTGCCGCCCACCCCACACACACACACTGGGTAAGCACACCAAAACAGGAAGGAAGCTTCTTAAGGGGTGAAGAGCTTGGGAGAAAAAATAAACCCACCCTGTCCAAGCTCAGGATGGTTTCCAGCCGGAAACCCTGTGTCTGTTGAGTACCTTTGCTATGACCTTTGGAAAGAAAACAAGATGTTAAAAAAAAAAAAATCTCAAAACACGGCTTTGCCTCACAGATCCTGAGCATTCCTTTCCTCTCTTTCAGACCCTAAAGGCCACAGGTGTCACCCAGATGCAAGTGTAGCCTAAACACAAGCATGCTGACTTCCGGCATTTTGGGAAATGTGACTGCATTGTAGGTGAGTACAGGTTTTCACAAGGCTTTGGATCAGCCTATGGGATGAGAGCAAGTTAGGAAGGCTTAAAGCCAGGAAGACCGTTCCTACACAACACCCTTCTCCCCAGTAGCCACAGCCACGGGTGGCACCCAGGGGGATGATGGTAACTCAGGAGAGATTGTTGATGTATATTTAAATTAAAATAATAGATTTCTCTCTTGTATCAAGCAGAGGTAAAGATGATAGCTTTCTATAAAAGGCCGACTAAGTTGTGAATTAAATGCAGACATTCCTTATAGCTGATTCAATTCCGCATGGGTCCTCCTGGGTTGGGACGGTTGGGGGCTCTGCTCATCTTGGGTGTCTTCAGCGGGCGCCATCCTCAGCTGTGGGTTGTGTGGCGGTGTATTCTGTACCCGGTCACCTCCCCTGGTCACTGTCTCCACAGATGTGCCCCCGACGGAAGCGTGGCGACCTTTTACAAGCACAAAGCCTCACTCGTGACCTGCATGGACTCACGCGAATGAGCTCTGGTGTCACGGCTGCCTTGTTGGCACCTGTCCTCCGTGTTCACAAGGCCCAGCACCTTTCCCTGTACAGCTGTCCCCTCTCACTGCCACTAGGGACAGGAACTCTTCCCCTCAACCCCCAGCACCCCTGGCTCCCAGGAGGGAAAACCCAGGAAAGCAATGCTTTGGGCTCGGAGGGCTGTCCTCCTCCGGAGGTCCCATCCCCTCTTCCCCGTCCCTGTAAAGTCTCCCAGTACTCTCCAGGAAGCGCCTTTTTGTTGTATGTTATGTTCCAGAGTTTCAGGGTTTTGTGTGTATGTGTCTCACCCCAGTTAATCCCCTAAGACACAACAGCTTCTGTGACCATGGCAGAGTTCAGCAACTCTACACCATGTGGAGTATCACCACAGCAGGGACGAGCAGGAATTCCCACATGTGCAGCTAATGCCCTCGCATTCCCCGGGATTTCCATCTCCCTGTCCACCGGAGCCAGAAACGCGAGCTGCCCTCATTAACCAGCTGTCTTCAGAGCTCAGTCCACACCGCCAGGGCTAACTTAGAGGCTGGCCAAGTCACCGACTTACAGATGTCGGGGGGCTGGGTGACGGATGTGGGGACCCAAGAGGAGGGGAGATGCGAGGCGCTGTCGGTCTGGACAGGAAAATTTGGTCCCGAGGCGCGGAAGGGCATTCCCAGAGCAAGGCGCCGGTTGCAGTATTTCTGCGTCTCTGTGACAAATGACCTACACTGGGAGACACCGGAGGTTTTTTGGCAGACACAGTGGGGCAGGGCTCTGAGCAGAGGAGGACAGGGGCCCCAGCCGCTTCGTCTTGCCGCGAACCTCCCTCCAGGGGTCTTCTCTGCAGTGGGCGGCCAGGCCAGATGAACTTGGGGTGGTGACGGCCACCACAGGGGCTCGCACCTGCTCGGTCCAGGGCCCGGGTCAAGGCAGCCTTGGGGTCCCTCTCCCAGCCAAGAATCTGCTTTCTGTAGTGCAGGCAACTCCTGGGAAGAGAAGAAAAGGTAAAGCATCAGCCCAGGTCTGCACGCTGAGAGCTCGGCCGCTGAACCAGACGCGGCAGCCGCGGGAGAGGTGGGGTGCTGGGGGTGGGTGTGCCAGCAGTCCTGGGTGGGGCGCGGGGCGGGCACAGCCCTAGGCATGGTCTGAGGTCCCGTGTGCTGCTCAGAGCGGCAGGGACCCCTCCTCCCTGCCAGGCTCCCCGCAGCACCCAGACATGACCCCAAGGCGGCCAGGCCTCTTGACAGGAGGCGGAGACGTGGGAGTCCCAAGCTGGGTCTTCGCTGTGAGCTCACTTGCTGGGCCCAAACTGGAGAAGTGGGGCTGGGATCCGTGGAGACCGACACCCAGGAGCGTGGGGGGGGGGGTGCAGGCCTAGGCCCACTGGGGGGTGACCCAGTCCCTGCCTAGTACTGTTAATTATTATCATCACTGCTGGGGGTGGCGACGGAACCGAATTCTCTCACTATTCCACCTCCTCAACTTGATTTGCTTAATTGACCAGGTGGGGCTCTACCTGCCTCAGCCTCCTGAGTGCCGGCTGCGGGCCTGCACCCCGGCCAGGGCTCTTCCTGCGTTGGCAGGCTCTGCTGCGGTGTGGCCTTGCACGCCCAAACTCTCCTCCCCACCTCCAGGGTGGCCTGGGCTGGGTGAGCGGCCCTCCTGGGGCATCTAGCCCTAGACTCCGGGAAGCCTTCTAGGGTTGAGGAACTTGGGCCTTGGTCTCCATCCCAGTGCCACTAGGGCTAGCAGGGAACCCGGGGACAAGCCGTTTTAGGGGCGACCGCTAGTGATTTGTCTGGGGGGGCTTGTGGCTGGGCGGGGTATGGCTGGGAGGCTATGTTCGAGAAGCCAGACTTGGGGGAGCGCCTGCCCGCCGCCCCGTCTTCCAGGGAGGAGGGGTGGAGCCAGTGCGGCCGGGGGAGTCAAGCCAGGACCCTGTCTCCCCGCGCCCCCTTGTCCTTCCGAGGCCGGGCGCTGCCAGGGGCCGAAGGACGCCGCGAGCAGGACCTCCCCCCCAGCGCCCCGCACCCCGGGCGTGTGGGGCGCGGGTTTGTGAATGAACCGCCGAGCCTTCGCAGCTCACCGATCAGAGGCTGCGATCGCCCCACCGGCGCGGTCCAATGAGCGGCGGCCGTGAGTGCTTAGCGACGAGTCGGGCCGCGCGGCGCGGGGCGGACCGCCGAGGGGCCAGCCCAGGCAGCGACTTCAAAGCGGTCGTCCGGGCCCGGGGTGGGAAGGGTGGGCTCTCCCGAGGTGGCGTGGGCCCCCACCCCAGCCTCCACCCCGCCCCCACGCCCTGGAGAGCCCTAAGGCGTCCGCGCTTCCGCGCGAGACCGGGGGCAATCGCAGCCCCAGACCTACCCCGGCCAATTCCGGGGTCCCCAAGGGGCTGGGCCTCCGCCCTCCTGCGGTCAGCTCCCGCCTTTTAAAATTACAATGTCGCTGGGTCCGGGGGTGCAGACTGGTAATCCCAGCGGCCTGGGAGGCTGAGGCAGGAGGATCGCAAATTCGACTCCAGCCTGGACAATTCGGCAACTTGGTGAGGCTCTGTCTCAAAATGAAAATTAAAAGGGGGGGGGGTGGCGGCTGGGAATACAGCTCCGTGCAAAGGCCGTGTGTTCGATCCCACGTGCACCCCCCCACCCAAAATAAATCAAATTAATAAGTCTTTGTCTGCCTCACAATTTTTCTCAGTACTGGGGCAGGGACGAGGGGAGCGGACACCCGCGGGGGCCCAGGGAGGGCCCGCCTCTCTCCCTCCCCGCCGCGGAGGCCCAGCCCCCTCTGTCTACCCCGGAGATCTGTGCGTGCCTGGCCCCGACCGGCAGGTGGGTCCCGGTTTCGCCTCCGCAGACAGCCTTGGCTTCCTACGCAGCCCCCACCCGCGTTTTTAATGGGCGCTTTTTCAGAGAGCTGTGGAGGGTGGAGGGGGAGGGACGGAAAGGCAGGGCAGAGGTCACGAGGGGTCACGGCTCGGTGACCCTTCTCATCCTGAGGCCCAGGGAGGAAATCCCAGTAGCCAGGGACCTGAGCATCTGGGGTGGGGGAGTGTGGAGGGGATGTGTGGGCAGAGGAGGGCAGAAAGTCCAAGTGACAGATCGCCTGGCTGGCCAGCGGCCAGGAGTGAGGGCACGGGCACAGAGGAGAGGCCCAAGGGTGGACGGGCACCCCAGGAGGTTCTGGGGTGGAGGGGGGCAGGGGCTGCTTCTTGCTGGTACCTGTCAGCCCTGACCTGCAGCGGAAAAGCGGGGTCCCCGCGCCACTGTGCTCTGCTCCCACAGCTTCCCCCACAATAACCTCTCTGGGGGACTGGCCCACCCCTTCTCACTGCCGCTGCCACCAAGCAGGTGCAGCTGCTCTAGCCTCGGAAAGACGTGAAAACCACCCCTGATGTTCCTTCCTTATTTATTTATTTTATTTGGCACTGAGAGTTGAGCCCCGGCCTTCTTGCTGGGCTGCACCCCCAGCTCATTGTGGAAGTCCTGGTTCTGAGGCCCCTACACAGGTATCCCGCCAAGTGGCTGAGCTCAAACTTGGGACCCTCATTCCTCAGCCTCCCAGGATGCTGGGGTGAGAGACCCCAGCCTCTCCTTGCCCATTCCCTGCACCTCCACCAGCTGGAGGGTCGGGCCTCAGCGACCATGGGCCAAACTGTTGGCTGCCTGCCTGCGGCTCAGCTGAGCTGGGCAGGGCTCTTGCCTGGTTCAGAGGGCACCTGGGACCTCACAGCCCAGAGCCTGGGTCTCGTCCCGGTGGCCACCCCGTCACCCCGTGGCCTTCCCAGTTTTTCCCAGTCACTATAGCTCTGGCCAAACCCCTGGGGAACTGTGACTGCAGGGGCGTCCTGTCCAGGGCCCCGCCTCCTCCCCACATCCACGTTCCTTCTCCCATGGGAGGAAGGCACTGTGTGCCTAATTGGTCCTCTGCCTCACCTGTACCCCTTGGCTGCCTGTCCCAAAGTCACGGGGTAAGTCTTGGGCGGGGGCACAGGAGCCTGGTGGAGGGGCTGGGAGCCATACTCTCTTTTGATTTTTGATTTTGAGGCAAGGTCTCAGTTTCCTAAGTTGCTCAGGCTAGGCTTAAACTTGAGATCCTTCTGCCTTAGCCTCCATAGGTAGCCTCAGTAAGCTTTGGAAGCGTGAATTAGCCTGTAATCTTGGTTGGCAGCAGTGGGACTCACAGCCTCCCACGAGACACTTACCTTTCTTGTGTGTGTGTGTGTGTGTGTGTGTTATTAGAGATGGAGCCCAAGACCTTCACCCTGAGCTACGTCTCTAGCCCATTTTTAGCTCTGATTATGCGACAGGACCTTGCTAAGCTGCCCAGGCTGGGCTTGAACTTGCGGTGCTCTTGCCTCAGCCTCCCAGAGGTGGGATGACAGGCCTGAGCCGCTGGGGCCTGGCTCTCAAAACACCCTCCCAGGTCAGAAGATTGGCCCGTGCCTCCTGTTCCCCAGCACGTCCTGCGTCCTCCCCTCGCCAGGCCTGGAGCTCCATACCCCTCCCATAGCTGGCTGCTCTCTTCTTTTTTCTGGATGTTCTTTTGGGGCTCTGGTCCCACAGGGAGATCATGCAATGTAAAACAGCTGTCTCACCCCCAAGAGGCTGAGCAATGCCACGCCTCCTGGAGTTTTCCAATGTGTTCCTGATGTCTGTCTCTGACCTTGAAGGTGATCTTCAGAAGAGCTGGGCAAAGAGCCACTACCAGGGGCCCAAAGAAGCCGGTGGCCCAAAACGTCCTCTGCT
>PVKB01005633.1:0-89792 GCA_004027205.1 Ctenodactylus gundi | reverse complement strand
AAAGAGGAAGTGTTGAGGTAGTCATTCCTCTGACTGCTCTAACAGCAGGTGATTTTTTTCCTATTTAACCTATTTTGTTGAAGATTTCTGCAAAAACAAAAGTTATTCACAACTTTGAGAAAACAATACAAAGAAAAAGTGCCTTTTGCGTTCACTGAGTTGGTGAATGTAACAGAATAAGGTGATTCCTACTGCTACAGTCTCATCTGAGGCAGTGGTGGCCAGCTTGTTTTGATACTTTTTCCCCACTTTATTCATATGTACATATGAGATACATAATGTTTCCATTGAACTTGAGTATTTTATGCACATATATATCACGACAAAATTACACACACTCTCCTCCCCTCTTTTGGACCATCCCATACTCCCCACCCCCCTTGCCAACTCCCACTGTCTCTCCGAAATTAAATGACCATATTCTGGGTTTCTCATATCAGAGAAATCATTCGCTGTTTAATCTTTGTCTGACTGGCTTTACTCAGCATGATGGTCTCAAGTTGAGTCCATCTGTTTACCTACAAAAGCCACAAAGCTATCTGAGTTTACAGCCCAGCCCAGGGACTGGTTTATTTGAAGACCATTCTCCCTGGGAAGGAGGCGGTGAAGGAGGAGATATGCTTGCCAGGCAGGGGGTCCTTGGGGGACAGCTTTGAAATGGCAGCAGCAGCAGGAGGGTGCCAGGAACAAAGCCCCACCTCCTGTCAATCAGCAGCGGCATTAGACCCTGATAGGAGCAGGCTGACGGGAGGAGGAACTTCACTGGCCACTCACCTGTTGCTCCTGCAACTATCATGACTGCCAGATCCTGTCAGAGCCACAGATGGGTAAGAGTCCCTATTCCAGACACAGGGGACCCATGGGTAAGAAGACAAAAGTGCCCTTATTGAAACCCATGTACATTTAATAAAATATATATATATATGTGGGACAAGATTCACTTACATTGCCTGTAGTCTGTGTACTCTAATTAGATGCCCTGCAGAGATCAAAAAGGTTTTGAACAATTGTTAATTTTAATAATTATTTGAATATTAAATACTTATTGAAATTGCCAGAGCGCCTGACTCCATGACATAAGTATATTTAAATTATAACAATTTATAGCAGAAATGTATCTTAGTGATTAGATATTTTAGATAATCATTTCAGAGAAGTCATACCTCACATACAGAAGGGAGAAGTGGCCGGTCTTTGTGGCTAGTGAGAGTTTGACATCTACTTTTGAGGAAATCGGAACAAGCATGTTATGTAAAATGATGTTATTCTTAGAAATATATCATTTGTATTGTTTTACTATACCTTTCCTTTGCTTAATATTGTTCTTTCTTTGTATTACTTTTCATCTCAAGTACTTCGCTATAATTTTTTCTTTATTAGCATATGCTTGGTATACATGCTTAAATGGATCTTGGGAAATCGGTGCATATAAATAGATATCTGAGTCATTTTTACTAATGTAGCTACTTGTTGTTCACCTAGTATATTAACTGTCTTCCTTTTTCACAATTCCTGCAGGTAGAAGCTGTATTAAGGTGATTAATGGTGCCAAGAGGGAAAATATAAGTCACAAACTTCACTTCTGAGCAAATCAAAGACGAGCTTGAGCCAGTGTTAGGAATCTCTTCCCACCATGTTCATCTTTCTTTCTTTTCTCTTCCTTCCTTCCTTCCTTCCTTCCTTCCTTCCTTCCTTCCTTCCCTTCCCTCCCTTCTCTCTCTCTCTCTCTCTCTCTCTCTCTCTCTCTCTCTCTCTCTCTCTCTCTCTCCCTTTTTTATTTAACTGAAGATTGACTCCAGGGCCTTCTCACTAAGCTTTAGTTCCAGCTCCTTTTCTTGTTTATGTTCTGGTATCGGTACAGGATCTCACCATGTTAGTACCTTGGACTTGCTGTCTTACTGTCTCAGCCTTCCAAGAGCTGAGATTATACACCTGTGCCATAGATCCTGGCCCACTCTGATCATCATGGAGGCCATCTTCTGGGTAAAGACAATTGGAAGAATGTTGTTGCACGCAGGAAAATTGCCCTGAAATCTTTCAACTCTCTTCAGACTTTGCATGGACCTGAAAAAATAAATAAATAAATGCTAAACTTTGTGGCTTTATATCATATTGTTGTAGCTGCCAACACAGGCCATCCTGACCAGCTCCCTCGGCGAGGTCTTCTCTCCAGCTCTCCCATTTACCAACTATCGTTCTGCTCTGTACCTACTGCCTTAATGTGTAGGGCTTTATTTTTCTCAGTGTTACCCAATCTTTGAGCCTTTTTCATTTCTTAAAATTTACTCAAAGCTAAAAGAAAAATTAATGAAAAGAGCTGACTGTAGCTCAGCTCAAGGACTCAACTTTCAACCCCTCGAACAACAGCAATAATAAAACAAATACAATAAGAAAAGAAAAAAACATCCAATGCAAATAGTTTCCTCAAGCATTATCTCATATTATGAAATTCATTTCCTTTCTTCTCATAATATCATAGATATTATCAATCACTGACTTTTTTTTCCATTAATGGGATTTGAAGCCAAGACTTTCTCACATAGCTAAGTTCCCAGCTCTTTTCTTTTCTTTTCTTTTCTTTTCTTTTCTTTTCTTTTCTTTCTTTCTTTCTTTCTTTCTTTCTTTCTTTCTTCTTTCTTTCTTTTTTTCTTGAATATCAAAGTAGGTTTGCTCTAAGTCACTAAACTTCCCAGAGTGGTCTCAGACTTTGGTCCTCCTGCCTTAGCCTCTCAGCGTACTGGAATTAAAGGTGTGTGCCACTTTATCTGTTTTACTTACTTCTTGAAATGTGCTTCTAACTTCAGTTACACAGCATCTTTCAAAGTGGTTTTCTTGGCCTCTAAACAGTTCCTTCTCTTTGAGATTAACACACCAATATAGACTTTCCACAGAGATTAAGTGTCAGCTTTTGTTTTTCCCTTTTCCCCCTAGAAACAAGACATTCCCCTTATTATGTCTGTGACTATGTTCTCCTGAGTTTTTTCTACATTTGAATTAAGATGTAAAAAAATCTCCAAGCTGAGACCTGAAACTAGCCTTACAATTATCGCTAACATTCACTGTTTGCCCTCAAGGGTTTGAAGAAATTAACAATGATGGACACCTTTGAGATGCAGAAACAGCATTTGTTACCTCAGCTTGTCCCTCTCTGCAGGCCTCCTGTTCTGATCCGTTACATATTCCACATCTACACTCTCTCTGAGCAGGTAAAGGTTCAAGTTCTCCACCTCCACTCAATAGAGGTGCCAGCGGTAGCTCCACTTAGTGTACACTTCATTTATTTTTTACCCAGTTATTGTGTGTTTGTGCATGTGTGATGCAATGTTTACATTAAGCCTGGTAATCCTGTGCACATATATAATGCAACGCCTTATGATCTCACCTTCACCACCGTTACTCTCCTGTCCCCTTAGACCGCCATGACGCCCTACATCCCACCCATTTTATTCTATCATTTCCCACATTCTATGTGTCTCTTAAGAGAGAAAGTATGTGATACTTTCTGGAGTTTGACTTACTTCGCTAAGAATGAACATGGTCTCAAGTTCTGTCCATTTGCCTCAAGTGCCTCGAATCTATCTGGCTTTATCAAAGAGTAGTGTTCCACTCTACAGTATGGAATGCAGAATGGGGATTCCTCCAAAGCTGAAAATAAATATTTATTTTGATCCAGTGGTGCCTTCTTGCATCTCTTTCGGAGAGTCTGGGAAGGGCGGGGTTATCACACGCACAACGCCTCCTCTTGCGAAGTTTGGCTCTGCAGTTTCTACTGCGCACATTAGGGTTTTCCTCTTCCTGAAGTTGTCTTCATTGAAATTCTATTTGTATCCCAAATCCTAGCACAGGTCTTACCATTTTTGCACCTTTTCATCCTCTAAATATCAATGCATTTTTCTCTAGTGAAAAAACTGAACTGAAATTAAGTTACTGAGAAATTCCCAAATGAGACTAGTCTCTGTCATGAGGGGCAGAGTGGTGGACCCCATCTCCGTGAGCAATGCTTCTTTCTCTGGCTTTTATGGTGGTTATAGTTGACAAGTTTTTTTTTTTTTAATGCAGGATAAAGGAAGGTGGAGAGGTATATGCTATCACACATAGAAATTTCAGTAGAAAAAGAAATTACCTTTCTCCTCATATAAGTATACAATAGTTCAAGGAAAGAATTTTGCTGACTTGAGGTTGCACTTTGGTATTTCTGGTCTAATTGCAGTGGTTTGGTGGATGAGGTCACATTACTACCCTTCCATTCAGACAAGGCACTGCCGTAATTGACTTCCAACTCAACCACAACTAACAGCGGCTTCCTCCAGAAAACGGGAAGGCGTTAGGCAAACAACATGAAGTGAGCCCTTGGGAGTCAAATAGTTATGTGGCTGGAGCAGACCAATTACTGCATTCCGAAATATATATTTGTATCTTTATTCTGCGAAGGACAAGCTACTTCTCTCAACTTTAATTCTTCGTGTCTATAAAATACATTATTTGGAATACAAAAAATAATTTCTTTGAAAACTCAACACAGTTGCTTTCAGAGTTGAAGTGCTTTGTACTGAGATCTGTGTTGCCATGTGTCTCTCTCCATGTCTATATATTCAGCATAATTTCCCTTTCAATAACAATTACTTGTTTCTGGACATGCTTCATTTCTTTGTGTATATTATAAGGTCCTTACAGTCTCAGCCAAGATCATTTCTTATCTTCTGCCTCTTGATACCTAGCATGTCCCTTAACACCTGACTCTCGGTTGTGTTTTAGCTCTTAACTGGTCGGGTGTAGCATTTGCTCACGGTTTTCCCTGGGACGTAGCCAGGTCTCCCAACAGAGCCTCCTGCCTCGCTCTTTTCAGGTCTCAAAATGTTCGAGGCTGCATTTTACAACTTTAGCTGTAACAAACTTGGATGAACTCAGCTCAGCAGATGTGCTCTGTTGTAGGTGACCTGGTGGCTTCCTCTCTCCCTTCCCCTGAACCCTGGGCACCTGCTGTATCACCTGGGATCAAAGAGGGCTAGGTCACTGGAGATGTTCTCTAACCTTGCCTGGTGATTTTGCACTCTGCAGGGGCATTAGCATGCCCAGGAGAATCACAGAGACCTTCCCAGTAAGTTCAGCACAAGGATACGCTGATTTTATTAAAAATTAACTAATATGTGTTTATGTATTCAGCTAAGAATTTTTTTCTGATTTTCCAATTCTGAAGGCCTCCCAGGTTCCATTCCTGCAACCATAAAGCTGCTAACACTCTTCTAATTTTCGTGTTTAAAGGGGAAAATGAAGGGTAAAGAGTTCATGCCTTCATTTTTATATGCCATAAATAAAATAATTCTGCTTCTTTTCAGCACATGCTCAAGTAGGAGAGGCTCTCGGATTCCTGACAGAGCTGTCATTGTTTACCATTGCTGCTGTCATATTTGCCTGCCTTGTCATCCCCACCGCGAGCCTGGCTGGCTCCCTGCCGGATGCTGCCTCTCAGAGGGGAAGCCTCCCGCCTCCTGCTTCCCCGGATAATTCCTGAGGAAAGTGTGCTCTCTAGTGTTGAGAGAGGCGAGGCTGGAGGGTCCCAGCTGGACAGGCGGGAGAAAGGTGGTCTCTGGGTCCACATTCTTCTTCGCAGGGCCTGAGGATGTCAGCAGGTGAGTTCTGTTGGCTAGCTGTGTTGCAGATCTGACGTCTCAGAGCAAAGATAGATTTAAAGGTAACTTTCACACGCTCTCCACAAACTCACTTGGATGTTAGGTTGAGTGATTTTCGGGTCAGTTGGTGCCTTTATGAAAAATACTAATTCTAATTATGACCAAAAGACCTCAATCTTCTCTTCCTTTTATAACTTTTAAAATTGTATCCATGCCATAGATCTAGAATATTTTGCTTTCTGTGTGTTTTTCATATAAAATCAATGATATTCTGTTACACTGCAATTTTTGTAATTTTTTTATTTTATACATATCCATATCAATTTGGTAACAAATGGTACTCATCTTAATTATCCAAAACAAGAAGGAAAAGATATAAGTTGCTGTTCTTCAAAGTAACCGTTATTTAATTCAAAGTACACTGTCATGGAAAAACTTAATTTTGCTGGAGTACGTGCAGAATATAGTTTTATTTTGTTTCAAGGTTTTTCTTAATTTTAATTGAAGCCCATAGGTGCAGGCCTTTATTTTTTATCTGTTCATTCTTTTTCTATAGATGTGCTGAGTTCCAACACACTCAGGCTCCGCAGTCCTGTGGAGCTGAACAAGGGCCCTGCACTCGTTAGGCAGATGCTCACTAAACCCTGAGCTATACCTCCCACCCCTGCAGAATACAGTGTTAAAGGTAATTTTTAATAAAACAAAAATAAATATTTTGAAATTATTAGTCATTCCTGCAAGAACCCATATGCATTTTCCTTTGCTCAATCTACTTATAGGGTGTCCTAGTTTAACATTCCTGAAATTGACTTCTTTGTTTTAAAATTATGCTGCAAGTGTTGTCATTCTAAAAATAAAATTAAATCAGTTTTAATAAATGATTAGGAACTTTAAAAGTCATTAGTAGCCAACTGTTTAAAAATTAAATGTGTCTATAGTCATGTTTTTAAAAGTCAGTCTCATGCATATTATTATATTACAAGGTTCTTTGGAAGTATAGTTTTTCAGTATATAGCACTCTACCTCAGTTTATGTAATATAACAATAAATATGATGTCAACTACACATATTTGAGGGTTAGAAGTATTTCCCTGATAAAATATAATGTAGGAGGTCCTAGGATAAATGAGTGACTTCTAGGGAAACTAACATGACAATTTGCTCTTTCAGAAGATATGTAACTATTAAATAGGGTCAAGAATATCGAACATAAAAACGGGATAACCAAACATTGAAAACTACACCAGTAGAAATACAGCTGTATTAAGAAAACCTTAGTGGGTCCTAGGGACTAGTTCTAATTTGCACAACCCTGCGACAGACAAAACAAAAACAATTCTTATGTTCAAGGTTATATTAAGACTAAAAACAGAAATGGGCAAAATAAAATGTTAAGTGGTTGAAAAGGAGAGTGAACTATTAGGAAGGCATGTACATTTTTTATCCTTAGCGTCACTGGTATTTGTAAAGCTATTTATCAAAGTATTTATAATGGTTCTTTCAGTCTTAGGCTTTTGTAACACTCTAGACTTCTTTAGGTGTATATATTGGTTTCACCTAATGCAAACTCACACTGTGTTGCCATGCACACGTGTGTGTGCGTGTGTGTGTGTGCGCGCGCGTGCGAGTGTGTGTGTATCCTGTTATTTGATATTGATAAAATCGTGACAGTACTTTAGAATGCATCAAAGTAGTGCAAACTTCTCTGTCAATCTTTGTTTATTTACCTTTGCATGCAGAGTTGCTGCATTGGGTGGTTTTTCATCCACAGCTCCTCAGTGCAAGGATTCAGTATTTGGTAGTTAAAGGTTGAACAAAGGAAATTCTATAGAAATGAATATAAATAGCAACTAAAAAGTATGTGTAAGTCCACCACTAGTAACCAGTGCCTGACGTTCCTCCCCACAGTCACAAAGTAAGTTTTCAGTGAATTCATACGGATACTTAGAATACCTAAATTTTAGCTATAGGGTGTATTTTCTTTCTTTAATTAAGTGGAACGCTATGGGTCATCTATACAGAACTTACTCTGTTGATGGTGGCGGTGTCTACAGGTTTAATTGGTCAGCATTTGCTTCATTTAGACAAGATAAACAAGTTCTAGGAATTTGCACCTATATCCAACAGCAATTTATCAAACGCATGAATGACTCTTGATTAGAAGGTATAATTTCATGTTAGTTGCTCTTACTAAACTAAAATTAAATTTTTAAATTTTGATAAAATGACTCAGTTCATTTATCTAATAAAATTGCTTTGGGAATTAAATGACAAACTTGTTTCTCAATTATCATCAAGAAGTAGTTAGATTGATTGAAATTAATATATTTAGCTTTTTTTAAGTTGATGTTGGGGGAAGTAGGGTCTTTTTCCAATACCCACTTATTATTATTAAACTGCACATAATAAAAACGTAGACTGGAGGATGACTCCTGTCACTAATTCCTGCAGCGACAGACGCAGCTGAGCACCTGCTCCTTGCCTCCAATGAGAAGCAGAAGAGGAGAAACAGAAAGCAGCCAGTGTGCTGGCTCTAAATTAACTCTGTCTACACGGTAGAAGAATCTCTGATCCCAATCACCCCCCGCCCCAACACACACACACACACACATAAAACGTTCTCAAGCTTAATTAAAACTATCTGAATTTTCTTAAAATGTGGTCAAAGACATTATCAAATGAATGTTTTCTGGTATTAGAGAAGCACACAAGTATTCTTGGAAGCCGAACCTGAGATTACTGTTACCATTTTAACAGCATGTTAAAACTCACCTCTTAAAGCAAACTAATGATTAGAGTAGCAGAAGCCCACTTTAACTCTGAGAGTCTAAGAAATTCTAGGAAAAAAATTGATTGAATTTGTTTTATTTTTTGCTTTCAAAGTTAAATTTTTACATGCAGTGCAGCCGTTTTTTTTTATTTATATCAATTATCTGTATTCCCTTATCAGAATATTGTCTGACTTTCCTCGTATCGGTCCCATATTTTGAATAGCATGCATTACAATTTAGCTGTAAAATTTTATTAAGATCCATAAAAAGCAAGCATATTTGGTCTGTTTTTCTGTGTCATAGCCATATGATGCCACGGAAGATTTTTGTAGAAGATGAGACCGAAACTGTTTAAGTATTTCCTATCGGGGAGAGGTAGCTCTCAGAATTAGACAGTAGTCTGTGCCTACTTACACGAGTCAACGGGCCCCAGCTGGGAGGACCAGACAGGGTGCAGCTTATGAACAAGACTGAACGCGTCACTCTCCGAATTTGAGATGATTCAAAACTGAAAGGAATGAACAACGTAGCTGTTGATGACAAGATTAAGAAGAAGCAGGTTCTCCCAAAGGGCTGGAAGGCTGGGCACAGGCCACGAAGAAGGAACTTGATAAAAAATGAATCTCCACTCATTCCCTGGGCATAAAATGAGGGAAGGGAATGCAGAGTAGGGAATAGAACAGACAATAGCACAGGGTTATTAGATGTCACTTGGCTCTCACTCAATAATCACCAACAGTGCCAAGTGGATGTCAAAAAAGAGACATGTATGCTGCGTTATTAAAAGTCAAGTACCCAGAATCAGGGGAAGCCTAGATCTTTTATGGAATGTTACCTACAGATCCATGAAACAAAAGACTTGATGTGCAAACAACAGGTGGTTAAATAAAGATGGCCTTTTATAGAAAAAAATAACAATAAGTATTAAATAGTAGATTGTTAATGTGTAGAAGGAATATTTTTGAAGAGGGATCATGGTGACTAACTTTGAATATTTAAGGGCTGCTTCCACTGGCCACACATAAGAAGACCTTTGATGTAGCTCAGTGGTGGACCATTCACTCAGCTTTAGTGAGGTCCTGGGCTCCAAACCAAACACTGTGTAAATAAAGATTGTATGAGGTGACAATTAGTAGCCACCTGTAGAACAGCATAACGTATTTACCTCTTCGTAAAAGAGCGTTGTAAATGGAATAAAATAAAGAGGAAGTAAGTAAATCTTGTCACACTTCCTGCCATAAAATAAAGAATTCCTAATAAGGTAATGAATTGGCCTTAATAGAAAATGAACAAATGCCAGATTTACTGAGCTTTAAATCTTTGAGATTCCAATGACTTCCACAATATGTCATAAATTATTGTAAGGTGGCTGCGTGCAAACTCATGTTTTTTGTTTTAATTTTTTAAGTTTAAATTTAAATTTAATTTTGATTTTTGGTGGTGGTACTAAGAATGGAACTGTGGACCTTCATCCTGCACTTACTTGTAGCCTGTAGATGTAATTTTTTTTTAATTTTGAGACAGGACCCCATGTAAGTCATTAAATGAACCAGTCTGGGCTTAAATTTGCATTCTCCCCAAACCAGGCTGCCAGAGTCCTACAGACTTATATCACCAGTAGCTCCATTTGTTGAGGAATCCTAAGAGTCATACTTAATAGGAAGAAGAAATATTGTAGTGAATTATTCTTAGGGATAAAAAATGTTAAATTATCTAAGATCAATGTATTAGAAGCCTGGTAATGTTTATAATAAAATACGTCGTTAAGGATAAAGAGTTTCTTCTATCACTTACCAACCAAATTAATATACCAGCAGAGGAGTGATAGTTTTCATGTGCAAACGTTCTGATATTTCCCTACCTAAAATGGACAGACTGGAAATAAATCATCAGAATTTTGGTTTGTTTTCATCTTACCAGCCACAGTCCACCAGTGTGTTATTTGCAAAATGTCTTTCGAATTTGCCTCTCCTCTCTTCCAAGGCTAATATCCTCTTATCACAAAGGTTATAAGGTCCAGTGTCCATTTTTCTCTTCATTGAGATAAAAAAATTCTCTCCACTTTTCGTAAAAACAAAAAAACAAAAAAACTCCAAGACAGCAAATGAGTAAAATGTAAGACCCAGAAAGGCGATGAGTCTCATTTACACATTCTTATTTTTTCTTACTGTTAATCGCTAACTCTGCATAATTGATATGATTATTTTTGCAATGATCCTAATTGGCCATTAGTGTGTCTTAACCCATTGATATGACTGTGGGAAGTTTGATGTATTTTTGGATATCCTGAAACTGCCTAAGGTGAAAAGGGCTCAGGTGTACATAATTTATGAATGAATTATCATACTATCCAGATACACCTCGGTGGCCTCCAGGCTATTTGGGTGCTGCCATTCCAAGCACACCTTATTTAAATGCAACAACTCTCTCTTTCCAGGCACCTGGCTTTGCCACCCTGCATAAAATATTTTAAATTAAATAAAAATAATGCAAGAAGGGAAGTAAAATGTGTGACTGGAAGTGAATAAACAATGATACAGTGCTTCACTACTAGGTCAAAATAATCCTGCTTAATTTTTTTATGTGTTAAAGACAAGTACCCCCTGTAAATAAATGAAATATATAGTCACCCTAGTTAAACTAAAATGATGGAGAACAAAAACATGAACTGTACTCAACGAAGTTTTTCATGTATGAGAATAATAGATAATTAACACAAAAATGACCCTATACATACTGAAAAGAAGGCCAAAATTGATTAACAAAATGAAAACTCTGAAACTTTTTGAAAGACAGCAATTCAATTGGAAGAGAGTAATTCAATTTGAACCTACTTCCAGCTGGGGAATAGAAAAGAATCGTTTTCTATTCTTCTAATGCCTTCATTTGCCAGTGACTGCAGAAATATATTTTTAGGACTTTCCTGAATGTCAAAAATTAAGCTATCTTGGAAATATTCAGTAGCTGCCACACTTTATGCTTTGTAAGCTGACCTGTGCCACTAAGGTCCTAAAGTATTTGCACAGTGCAGGAAAGCAACAGTCACAGTTCCCAGTCTATCCAAGCGTTGATGCCAAGAGTATTTCTCTATGAGCATGAAGCTACCTGGAAATTTATCAAAAAAGACAAGATAAAATTCTACTTCTTTCTACAAACATCAGAATTTGAGGTTGGAGACATAAATTAATAAATGCTATAGGGAAAAGCTAATAAGTTGACTTATCTTACGAGGTCATCTTTTTTCTAATTTTTATTATTAGTTTCCTTAAGGGGCATCATTCTGTTCTTGAATGGATAGCATAGACTGTCTGAAACAATGCCTGCTTATATTGGTAAAGCCAAAATACGTTTATATGGTCCAAGTAGAGGATTATTATAAAGGAGTTACCCACATAATTTCCAAAATTTCGTCAACAGTTTAATTACCAGTGCTAATCCTTCAATGCAGTAAGGAACCCTTTGTAGAGGATATTCTATGGGTAAGAGTTTCCCAAATTCACGTACCCTTACCCTCTTCCTTTCTAAGATAATCCCATATTTGTTCATAATGGCAGTGTGTCCAGAAAGCAGGCATAAACTTGCTTAGTTCTTGGAATGTGCTATGGTTTGGATGTGGGGTGTCCCCCAAAAGCCTCATGTGTTTGCATGTAGTGCTATAGCTGGGGAAGCATGTGCTGTTGGGAGGTGAAGCCTGGCAGAAACGAGCAACGCTTAGGTCTTGACCTGTGTTGTGACTGGAGCACCTGCTATGGGCATCACCATTGCCGACTACACACGAGTGGACTGTGAGAGACCTGCTGGAATGGTGAGCTAAAATAACCTTTCCTCCCTTAAGTTGTGAGTGTTGGGTATTTTGTCCCAGCACGAAATAAATTGCTAAGCAGGAATGATTACGTGATGCGGTTCTGGCCAATGGGATGTACGGACAGCTGAAGAAACAGAAATCTCAGCTGAGTCACTACCTTTCGAGAAAAATAACCTTCACTCTCCACCACTTTATTTTGGCTTTTCCCCATTTTACTGTCTGTTTTTCTGACAAGTACCTGGGATTGGAGCTGTCACGTGACAACAGTGAGCACAAAGTGCCTAGAGAGGTACGTTTGGGCACAGCTGAGAAGACGCTGGGCTCTGAGGTCACCGGAAAAGGAGCGGCAGCATCTCCTTGAGCGGTCTCCTGTCTCCCGTTCCATGAAGTGCTGGGAAACGCAGCTCCGTCAGACACGGTCTGTAAAGATTTTAATCTTTTTATCAAGTCCATCAAAATTAAGCTATTTTAATATTTTTTTCAGATATGTCTACTTGGAAGCTTTGAGAATTGAGTACAATTTGTAGTGATTATCTGGAGTTCCCAAGAAAGAAATAAGAAGTATGTAAAATTATATCACTTCTTCATAAATAACAAAACATAATTTCTTGTGGAGAGAATTTCAGTTGCTTCCAGAAAATATTATTTAAAGATATGTGTATTTGTTAATTTTGTTTATCAAATTGTTGATTCTGTCAGCACCTGCCTTTATTCTGTTTAGAAGTCTTTCTAAGGGGATATTAATTTTGAATTTTATGTGAACCCTTCAATAGAAGGTAATGATTATTGACCATTCATTGTGATGAAAATACATAATATTGAGACCAGATAAATACAAGTTAAGTGAGTAGACTACTAACATTCTAGCCAAATGAACAGAACAACCAGTAATTTCCAATACTATTTCCACCTGTACATTTGATAATCTTCATGCCATTTTCTCTGCCTTTATTATGCAAGGCAAAATTTCACACATGACTATCTCACAAGTTCACTTCTTTAATCTATGTTCAAAGGAACTAAAAGGAGAGTGAAACACACATCATCATCATATACACATACTGTGGTGTAATCTATGGCAAACAACACACTACCGTCAAAGGGTGTTTATGAGAGTTTAAAAATCAAAATTGCAATAATAGTGACAGACTGACACAAACTCAAGAAGTAGTCTGAAAGATCTTAGCATATTTTCTTGTGTTTAAGTGCAAATTCTCTCAATACTGTTTTTTTTTTTAATTTTTCAGGTTTGAGCAACCATTGCCCATCTTTTTCATTATTTAATTATTGATGCCACTGAAATAAATGGCAAAGTCACCCACACACAGAGATACTTTTATACCTTCTGTTGTTTGTCGGTGCTTGGTGTCTCATCCGTCCTTTTGATGGAGGATTTCTCATTTGCCTGGATCGTATCCCTAGCACAAGAGTGAATCCAACCAGAGAGCTATGGGCAGTTCTCAGTCTTCAATGGCTGAGTGACTCAAGACATATCTCACAACGCAGGACAGAGAGAACAAGGAACATTTTTCTATTGGTCTCCAGGGCCGTCTGAGATTGTTCCTCAGCGAACACAAGATAGTGTCCTTTGTGTACACGTGATCCAACGTCGCTGGGGCAGCTGACTGTTTCACGGAGGAGTCAGACAGATGAAGGAAGGTAGGGCTTGAATATCTCAGGAATCACAGCTAGTGATCCCAGCATTAAACTTCAAGTAATGAAAAATAGAAATGTTGTTTTGATCAAATCCATTTGGTCTGGATGACACACATTCAATCCTAGTGTATTTCCATGAATTTCTGTTATCACAAATGTCAAAGTAAATTCTCTGGTGTTTCGTCTCAAAAACACACTAATCATGTCGTGAGGACCAGGTTTAAGAACCCATCTAACTCTACTCAGCACGCAAAGAGCTCATTTCTGAAGACTTTCACACTGGTGTTTGGCAGATGTGTATGTCTGGGACTGGGGCACAATATTCAAATAATACCGAATATATTACATCGAGTAAGGTTGATTCCGTCTGTATAAAACTGAAACTCAAATTCCTCATGACACATGAACTAATAAAACCCTTCTGACATTTCCTCATGTTTTATAAATCAATTCTTTTTATTCACAATTAACCACATGATTTATTGGCCAAAGTTCACTGAGCACCCAATTGAGATTAAAGATTTCCTGCATGGCATGCCTAGAAATCTTCAACTCCAACTCATTTATATTATGGTTATGAGATTCACATGGAAATTAGCAAGTCAGTATTTTTTTCTTTCTTTTTCCTCTTTCTAAAAAGGAACAGATATAATGGAGAAATTAAACATAATCAAACACGTTAATTATCTAAAATAGACTACCGAAATAGAACTCCAGGTTATATTATGCACGTGGTGCACAGAGTTAAGTTCGGAGTTCCAAGCTAAGGACCCTAAGTTGACCCTACAGCTACTGCACGAAGAGCCAGAGTGTTTGTCCTGTTTTCGGGTGTCACCCTAGTAGCCCTGCTAATGCTTAGAAGGCAGTCAAAATAAATTATTTAATGAGAAATTATTTTATCAAATTCTTGTTTGAAAATTAATATTTTCATAAAGAGCAAGAGAGACATCATTTGAAAATGGAGAAATTAAAATTAGAAAATTCCATAGAAAATTTGCTATATTGGAATTTTTACAGTTTGATGAGTAGAAATATCAGAGAATATCAGAAAACTAAAGTTTGCTCTGCCTGATAAGTATTTTATTATGGTGATGACAATATTTCAATTACTTGGAGCGTAAGTACATTACAAGTTAATTGCAATTGGTCATACTGTAAATTAAAAACACTTTCCCACTCCCTTGATCCTTTCTTCTGTTGTTCGGTGCTCTCTTTTCCTTCCTCTCAGGAATAGTTATCATCTGCTGTGAAGACCGACTTATTTTGGCTTTTGTTCATTATGGTATTTTGCATTTTCTAATATATTTGATGATTTTTATCATAGTGTTCTATTCAATTTACTAATTTATATTAATTTTATTTATGGCTGCTCACTGGTCTTTAAAAGGTAGGCATTTTGAAATTTTGATTTTTAATACTCTCCTAAAACTTTCTGTGTGAATTCTTGATTTTATAATATTCTTACTGATAAAATCCTTACCTAAAGGCATATCTAGTCTCCAGTCACTTCTGTGCTATTAAATTTCATAATTGTCCTTCCTAACACCACCAGATGCTTAGTGAACATTTTTGCTCAGTGTGTATATCCGTCTCTTAGAGTAATGTTTTAGAAATGATGCATGCCACCACCATGGCATATTTCCAGAGACTTTTGTGATGTTTAATGGATAAAAGCACGCAATAAAGCAATCTATAAAAAAAGATATTTGACTTTGTGAAATCATGTCACTATGTACAACTAACTGATACCAGAATATAAACTTTACTCTTCCTTACTATTTTATATAAAACAAGTCATTAGTTCATGTGCTATGGTGATATCGTCAATAATATGAATTTATGAAAAAAATATATCCCAATCAACTTAACTTTTTTATTTTCTTATCATAGACAAATACTTGTGTATATAACATCTTGAAGTGTAAGCTTCTTCTTGTGCCTCAGAAGAAAATAATCTTAGAGATCATTGAAGTACCCTATTCAACACGTGGTGGCTTATGACTTATCGTGCACACTGTTAAAATCAGAGGATTTAGGAATAAGGAAGACAATCTAATAGGAAGACATACATGCAAACATTGATTGCAGCCACTTTCACTCTTGTGGGCTTTTCACACAGTTAACTGAGTACTTGGAAAACTATTAAGGCTGCCTTACCAAACACTTCTTACAAATTTTCTGGTCTCACATGTCCTTAAAAGCACACATTATGATAAACCAGATATAATGTCGTCATTCAGAGAGAGCACTCATTCGTCCTATTTTAGGAATTAGAACATTCTGGTCTTTAGTTGAAAAACTCTTCTAATGATAATTACAGCATTAGGCACACTTTTATCTAAGCATCTTCTTTCTCGTCAGGTAGTCAAAACCCCTCTGCTGAGTGCCACTTACCATGTGTCTGCCTCTGCTCGTGTCCTGGCCCCGCCTCATTACCTATCAATGCCTATCTTGTTACATGAAATTACATCCTGTGCTCATTTGATGAAGATTGTTCGTGCCCCCAGTAAACTAAACCTCGTAAAGTTTGTATTTCTTTGGATGCACACTACAGTCCTGGTGACTGAATTAGTGCTGTGTAATACCGAACACTCTGTGTTTTAAATGAACGAATGTGCGAGAGCAAGAAAGAAAGAAAACTCAACTCACGATTTTATAAGAAAGATTTTGCTGAGTGCATTGGGCAAAAGAGCTGACTGAAGCAAACGTTTAGGCTTTGCCATATTTTATTAAATGCACCGGAGTTAAGCAAAATAGAAAGGGAAAATGGTGCCACAGGCCAAGTCACGTGGCTTATGTGGCCTGAGGAACTGCAGCCGGGGAGTGCCCTTGTCTGCTCTTTTCAAGGCACAGTCCCCAAACTTTGCAATGCACTCTCAGGACCTTTTAAAAGTTCAGAAAAGTTTCAAGGTTTCAACATGTTTTGAAGGTAGTTTTGAAGTTTCTGTCTTCCTTATTTCCAATATCCTTTCATATTCTATCTGGAACCTAAACTAAAATTATTTGAATAATACCAGCACATTAAACAGAAACAAGTGTGGCTAAATTTGATACTTTGTCATTACACCACTCAGATACAAGGAAATTTACCCACAATTCATTTCACTCTCTATCTAATTGCTGATTAAAACCCTCCTTCAATGTCTCAACAAGTCTTTTTCATCAAAAAGTAGTGTATTTCTAAAAAATCCCAGAAATCTTTGAGTTTGATTACTAATTGGGGTAGTTTTCTATTTGAACTATTGATTTAAATAACTGAATGTGTTTGTTAAAATTAATAATAAAAATTTTCAGGCAATATCAATATATTCAAACAGACATTTGATTCACAAGAAGGCAAATTCACCAAGTAAATGAATCCTGGGTAAAATGTTTAATGTCATTGGTAGCCAAAACCATATGTATCATAATAGCTAATATCTATTGAAAGGGTAATGTATGCTTGATATGGTTCTAAGGACTTGTCATAAATCACCGAATTCAGTCATCACAATTGTGTTATTATAGTGGCACCTGTACCGTTATAATCTCTGTCCTAATCAAGGAGGATTTCGTGAGAATTATATGGTAAAATTTATGTATAAAACCAAGATATGTGAGTCATAGTGTCATCCGTACACGCTATATTATCCTATTATTCTGAACTCTCTTTACTTTTGACAATTTTGGTCATTATTTTAGAGAAATAGAAAGCCAGCCAACATCTTCAACAGTTCAACTTTACTTGAAACATCCCCAAACAGGGAACATCACATGTCAGGTGTTCCTCAGTACAGAACTGTTGGATACAACAGAGGGGCATGTCTGCAGCATGTCTCGTAGACAGTTTTGCAGCTTTCTATGAGCCTCTAAGTATTTTAATGTAAAAAATTAAGAAAGATGTGCAGTGTTGCAATGGGTAGTGTTGCAATCAAATTCTGACATTCATTTATTCACTTAACCTCTAAACACTTTTGTGGCTTTCTTTCAGTAAATTAGAGCCAATAACATTATCCTTCATAGAGACATTGCTGATTTGCAAAACTAAATGAAATATTACGCTGGAAACACTGTGTGTTGAAGAGGAAGCAGCATTGGTAAAAAAAAATGGCATTAACCTCATAATAACCACTGACATTCATCTGCTTCACCATGACAAGCAATCTTATAGAAATCATGTGAAAATCATAATGAAATATATTCTCGCAAGGTAGTGAGTTCAATGAAATGTTATAAATCCAGATACTAAAACCCATTAACAGAAACCATCTGAGAATCTATTTGCTCTAGATGTGGCATTTTAATTATCGACATTCCAATTAGTTTTCATGAGCCAGCACTATGCCATGTTTTAAAGAAACATAAATTCATACTCTTCTTAAGCATTCCAACTAATTCAACGAGTGTCTCATAATCATGCAATAGTATTGCTTTTCATATTGAGTTTGCTGCTGCGTTTTCTATATTGCTTATGACAGCATATTTACCTCAAGGAAAAGAAAGAGTTTTAGATGATAATTTTCACCCAAGTGGCATCAAAGAATGTATTTTTGAATAAATGCCTCTGCTCATGATATAGAAGTTTGCTTAATTCCAGTGGTTTTTATTTGAAGAAAATAGATATGTCAAATTATAAATCTCAGACTTTCTCATCTTGAACATATTTATCAAGCAGAAACACATAGTCAGTATTTATGTTTACAGCTAAATGAGTTAATATAATATGAATAAAGCTCATTCCTTACTTACAAGCATTTAATAAGACATTAAGTTTTCAATATAAAGTTTTTCTTAGTAGTGAAGCACAAACTTGTTTAAAGAATGCTAGAACCAGAAGCAAAAATATTTTCTCTTAGCTTTACCTACTTGGGGAAATCAACATTATTAAAATTTCAAGTGGGGCGAAACTCACATTTCTGCGACAGCCAAGTTTATGACGAATTGAACAATTCAGAAATTGCAGACTTTACAATGGTAACTTTATCAAAATTTGATGTCTGATGTTAATTATTTGTCTATTTTTGTTTGTTCATTTTCCTTTAAAAATCACCCATTCATTGAACAAGAAACAAATCTGATGGTTTTTTTTACCACACGACTTACTGGTGAACCCATTTGTTACATAAGTCACACAGGTCCAAAGGAGGGAAAGCCTTCTTAAGGAGACTTTAACAAGATATCTTTTGTAAAAATTTTGTATCGAAATAACTAAGCGATGGAAGTACAGCTGATCCATTCAGCAGCAGCTGTGACGCGGCCCGTGGGTGGTGCCCAAGAGCATCCATAGACATGTGGCATGCGATGCTGAGGTGTCAAGCCTAGGTGATGTGCTACTTTAGTAACAAACAGCTGCAGCAAATCCCATTTGACAGAAGGCGGATCTCATTTCTCCTTACCATTTCTCAACAGAAAAATAATTCCCACTCAACTTGAAGGACATGGAAGAGAAAAGTGAGCTTCTCTAAAATCAAGATGTTGGCAAGAGAGTAGACACTTCCTTACATTGGCTACTACCACACATTGTTAATTGTCCTTAGGGTAATGGAATGGTTTGGATGCAGAATGTCCTCCAAAAGCCTCGGGTTTGGAAGGTGACTCCATCTTAAATGGTTAGCCCATTTATTTTTAGCATTCCCATTACAAAAAACCAAGAAGCAGGGATAGAAAGAAATCAGATGGAAGCAGGACTGAAGCGCAGCTAGGTAAATGTTAAATTCTTTAACTTCCTTCCTGCACTCAATGAAAACTGTGGAGAGACGTGAGCTCCACAGGTATCTGGTGTCCCTGCTTCTATGGCATTGTCCCTGCCTGCAAACTCCAAGGCTTCTCCTTTGACTTGACTCCACCCACAGCTGTGACCTTCTGTAGTGCATGATCTGTGTTCCTGACATTTCCTGATTTCTGGGTTTTCCAGCACACCTTCAGTTTCCCTTTTGCAACTTCACACACTATCCTTCCCTGGGGCACACTGACTGGTCTCCAAAGAGTTCTTCTGAAATATGGTGAAAGGCTCTGTGATCCCACAACTCTTGCATTCTGCATGCTTTTGAAGCCAGTATCACAGCCTGAGCAATAGTCTAGTCCTCCTGTGGCACAAATTCATAGGCCTCTGAGTTCATAGATGGCTGCACTCCTGGGGGATTCACTTTCCACGGTCATCCTGCAGTTTTCCCTGAGGCTTTCTTAAAAAAAAAAAAAAAAAAGTCTGTTGCCTTTGCACTCTTCAGCAGAGAAGAGTGGAGACTGGCTGACTCCGGAAATGCCCTCGGGGCATCTTTCCTGTGGTGTTGGTTCCAAGTACCTAGCTTCTTTGCAATGCTAATCTCTTCAGCAATCATGCTTTCTTTTGCCCCAATTTTGAAGTTTCTTTTAATCTGACAAAAATGTAAACTTTTTGCATATTTTCCATCTGACTTTTTCTCTAGGTTTTATTTTTTCTGCTGTAGAACTGGCTCAAGGCAGCAAATAGAACCCATGTGAGAGTCATAACATTAGACTGCCTTGGAATTTTCTCTACCAGATTAAGTAATCAACTACTGTTAATCTAGTTTCAAGTAAAGTTTCAGAACAAGGGCAAAATGCTGACAAACTTTTACCAGAGCACAACATGTATGGTGTCCAGACCAACTGGCAACAGAGTCCTTCCCATCTGAACACTCCTGAGCTGGGCCTTCACGATCTGCACTGCTATCATTTTGATCCTTTCAGGTTTGACCAGAATCTTCTCTCAAGATGGCTCCTAGCATTCTAAGGCTTCTTTAGACAGCATCTTCACATCTTTTCAAATTCTTTTTGCACATGAGATCCAAAGACTTCCAACACATATTGTCAAGTGGAGTCCCAGCAACAACTCATTTTCTCTAGTACCAATTTCTGTCTTCATTACTTTCTTGTTGCAGAGACACAGTGACGTCTGTAATTTCAAGGAGTGAAGCCTTATTTAGCTTATAGTTTCAGAAAACCTCAGTCCACTCATGGGCAGCCGGCAATGGTGGAAATACATGGTGGAGGCCCAGATAGGGGAAAGTTATTCACAATGGGACAAATGGAAGCTGAGAGAGAGAGGGACGATGGAGCCAGCAAGAATTCTTCCAAGTCATGTTTCAGTGATCCTCCCCCTCTGGGTCAAGCCACAGTGATCTGCTCCTTTTTTACCCCCCTCCCCATTTTATTGATTTGTATTAGTGCAAAATTTAAGGTTTACAATGAAGTTGAGGATTTTGTGAACATACGTATCTTGTCAAGGTGACAAGGGCTTTCCCACTCTCCTTTTGTCCCTCTCTCTCCCCTCCCTCCCTCACTCCCTGCACTACCCTGCCCAGTTCTCTTATATCAGAGAGACCATTTGATGTTTCACCTTCTGCTTCTGACTCACTTCACTGAGCATGATGTTCTCAAGGTTCTTCCATTTGTCCGCAGAGGCCTCCACGCTATTGGACTTTATAGATGCATAGTATTCCAATGATTTATAGAAAAATCTATAGAAACTTCATTTATCGTACCCACTGGAAACACAAAGAAAGTAGCCAACAGGTCTTTAACAGATTATTCTAACCAATAATAAAGAGAAAATATTCAAAGCAAATACTATGGGAAAAGTATTATGTGGAGGTGAATAACCATGATAATAATTATTTTTTCTGGAGAAAAAAATATGCAGACAATATGAGACACATACCCCATTTAAGATGAACCCTGTAAAAATGCTATCTTGAAAAACCAAGCTAAAAGAAAAGCACATGAAATCATGAAACCTGAAATAATTCAATATTTGTGAATCCAGACAAGCAGAAATTAAATAAGGTGCTTAGGGCAGGGGGACAGGAAACAGAAAAAGCAGGATGCCATGGACAGGAGAAGTCTAGTGACAGAGTTGACAGGGTCACACCGAGCTGTAGTGAAGATTGAAGCAGGAGGAAAGTCTGTGACATAAAACACTTTTTCAAAACATGTTTACGTAGTCTAAAACTTGTAAAAGAAAAATTGAAAAGTGTATCAAACTTTAATTCACTTATACTCAAAATAGAATTGATTACTTGGGGTTTTTTGGCTTTAAACAGAGAAATCTTGTTCACTATATTTACATTATGATTTTGATGTGGAGACAGTTGGGTGAGTGCTCATATGCATCAAAACTCCTCTAATCACATATGCTGGATTTACGCAGCTACTGCATATACATCGCCACTTATTAAAGCTGTAATAAAAATCTTGTGTCTTTCTTAATCTTTCTTTTAGAGAAGAAATTGCTCTTTAATTAAGAGATGATAAGTACATCTTACTTACACTAAACCTAAAGACATGCATATAATTTTTATAAAATTTATTAGGTAATTCAAAAATTAAATAAATTTCACAAAACAAGACTCCTGAGTGAGTTTCAGAAGATTCAGAGAAAAATGTGCATTTTAAATAAAAAATAATTAATATTGTAGGCTCCATACACCTATTTTAAGTAATATTTTTATTGATCTTGAGCATTAAAAATGTTTGAAAGTTAGTTTTCTGTACATAGTCATAGATACATTTTTCAGCCAAACATTAAAAAATAGATAATTTAGATAATTATTTCCCACTTCAAATACAAAATTCTGTAATATTCTGAAATTCTATTTGATCCTGTCTTTTCTGTAATAGTTAATGTACTGCATGTTTGGCAACGTGTACACTCTATTTTATTAACTTTACATTTATATTTACATATATAAGTATATATCTGCTAATATTTCAGATTTTTCAAATATACTTTCAAGTTAATTTCACTGGCTTGTTCAAGTAAAACAGTAGCGTTCTATTAGTCATAGAGCTTTAGCTAATTTAGTCAGATTGTTGTTCTCTTTGTTGAATTTTAGCCTTCCCCACATTTCAAAAGAGAATTGGAAGGCGTGCGTCACATGAAAGTGCAATCTATCAACCCTACGCTGTGAAGGGTTTCTACTTTTGCATGAATCATAGTATGTATCACATACAATATACCCTCAGTTTATCTCTCTAATTTTACTACCTTCTGCACTGCATTGTTTATGTTAAATTTAAGTTATTAATATAGTAAAAGCTACCATGGGTAAGAAACTTATACATATTTGTTGAAAAAACTTACTGAAAGATGTTTTTATAATATAAGAAGTAAACCTCAGTGAAATATTTATCAGAATTTTAGGTCAGTAAAAGCATATGTTTCTGATAATTTCATTTTTCTGATTAAAAATACTTCTTTAGAAAATTGTTAGCATGTAATCAAATGTTGTTATTGTTAAATAAAAACTATTAATAAAAATCTAAACTATTTAACATTCTCTCAATTACATTACATACTTATTTTTAGAAAAATAATGCACCTTTGTTTTACAGATCAAGGCTGCTAACTGCAAACTATGAAGAACAAAAGGACATCACGTCTTGGAGCAGCAGGGTATCTTATTGTCAGACGACACTGCATGTAAAAGGCACATTCACATTGTTTCATCTTCCAACCCCATGAGCCTTAGGGTCATGGGTGGGCAAGGTTATCCTGCCATTATTAAAAATGTAGACAAAGTGGATATGTTCCATGAACTTTAATAGTATAAATCACATTAAACATTACTCATTTTATTGATGGTTTTTTTTTTTATGTTTCTCTAAATTTTTTACTGAGGAAAAGAATGAAAGTCACCTCACCCTCATCTAGGATCTAGAAGACAACTCAGTGAGTCCTTATTATTTTCTTATTTAAATTTCCTTGCAAAATAGTCCATCAGTTTAATAAAAACTAATTTTAATGCAATCTGGAGTTTCTGACATCTCTACTGAAATAAAGTGTATGACTACATGACCACTGGCCATTAATAGTAAGAATATAAAAGTTAAGTGAGAGAAATTTCAGAAAGAAAGACAATGGGAACCCTAGCAACAACATTTGACTTCATGTGACATGAACAGTATCACTTTAAGCAAGTTATGGCAAGGTAAAAACTGTGCAAAATGAACCCAGAAATAATAAATAAAATCAAAGAGAATTCCAGATAAAATCCAAAAAAGAGATGAGTGATATTATAGCAAATACTTGATTAATCAAAAAACGAAGAAAAGAAAGGATGAGAAAATAAGGAAAATAATTGAAGAGCAAATGATATACACATCACAAGGAAATTATCTGAATATCGTCAGCACAGGCACAAGATCACTGAATTGGCAACAAATCATGACCTAATCGTATGTTTTCCATACGAAAACACTCAATACGGAGTCAAGAATAGTTTCAAAGAAGCCCAACCAGAAAAGATCCATTGCCAAAGGAAACTGGAGTATCTATATTAAAATCATACAAAGTAGATTTCTAAAGCCAAAAATATAATGGTAAAGCGTGTCATTTCATAATGAGAAAGATTAAAATTAGTACAAAGATCTGACAACTCCAAATATGCATGCATCTAATAACAACGCTTCAAAATATAGAAGATAGCAATGACTGGACCCGACAGGATGCAGGGGAAAATCTGTAATTACAGGTGCATATTTAACATCGTACTTTAAGCCACAGAGTGACAGATAATCAGTAATAATACAGAAGACTTGGATGAAATTATCGGCCAATTTAATCAATGTGAATGATCTTATCAGACAATAGAAAATACTCATCTATTTATAGAACATGGATCGTTTGCCACAACAGACTAATTAGGTGAAAAGATTTGTCACCTGAAGCATAATTCTTACTACAATAAAATTAAAGTATAAATTTACAATAGAAATTCTTGGGAAATCTCCAAATGATCAGTAAGTAACAACACATTTTGAAGTAACCTGACACTGAACACTGAAGAACACATAGGGAAATTAAAATGCATTTGTGCTCAAAAAATGTGATAGTACAGCAGATGAAAATGTGGGCAGAAGAGGCTGTAAGAGCATTTGGGTCACACACCTAATGTGTCGCTTGTGTTCAGATTATACACAGAATTTTCAGAACTTAATAAGCAATACTGTAAGTGAGAAAAAACTTGAACACATATTTTTAAAAACGCATGCAGATTGCAAATAAGCAAACAAGAAAATGCTTATGATTCAGGGGCATTAAAAGAAATAAGGGTACAACCACACGATACAAGGAGCACTTAATAATATGACTAAATTGAAAAATCTGAATATTTAATTGTTGGTGAAGATTAAGAAGAACAGGAACACCATCTAAAGCTGATGGGGAACAGATTGTGATGTCATGTGTTTGACAGAAAGGTACTCAGCAAAGAAGAAAAAAGACTGAACAATTGATTTGTGCTTCAGCATGAATGCTAAAGTAAGTATGCTAGTGAACGATGCTAGATGAGAAAGCCTAGTCACGGTGTCGTTCCACTTACACAAAATTTCAGAATATACTCGTGGATGTTCACTACATTTCTAATGTAGAGGGACTAAAAGGAGATCGGAGGGTGACTAGACTTGGGGTATGTTGATGGAAAAGGAAGGAACTAAGCAATTAAAAGGATTAGAATAAACTTAGGGAAGGGATAATTTTCACCATAGGGATGGTTTTACAACCGATTGCTGGTATCAAAATACCAAATATTATGCTTCAAATATTTGCATGTTTGTTAACTAAATATCATTGTTTATAAATAAAGGAATGTTAAAAATTCTGCACACAAAATCAACATTATTCCTCGGCGTCTATTCGTTCCTTGACAATAATATGATACTCTCAGACAACTCACTAATGAAACAGTTTTGTTTTCTCATTTATAAAATGAATATGACACTTCATAGTGGATGGTTGTCTAAAAAGAAGCATCTGGTAGAATTAAATTCAAGACGTACTGAGCCCTTCTATCTTTGCCAATTCAAATCATATTCTATCTCTTAGTTAAAGAAATTGGAGAGCTCCCTCAAATGGGTTATCTTTTATTTCTCAAAATTCTTCTTTTTTATTAGTATGTATTTGTGATGAATACAAAAATTAGTTTCTGTTAAAATGTGTTCCTAAATGAGAAGTACTGTGCTTCTTTCAAAGTGGGTCCAAGACCAATGCAGCAATCTTTTAGAAATCTTTATACATGCGTCGAAAAATAATGGCTGTAAAAAGAAAATTTCCATGTCCATGTCCATTTCCATGTCAAGTATGTGCTGTGTTGATGTTGTGTGGATATGTATAAATACACATTTTGCACTTCACATCTTAGAAACTCATCGATTTTTTTTAACTGCAGGCGTGTGGTAACGGCAACGCCATCCTTTGTTTCCCATTGTGATTTGATCACTAAATCTCAAAATATCTTCCATAAGCATCATTTGGCAGAAGGCGGTTAATCTAAACATCTTTGAAATTTTTGTTGAATGTGCATGTGGTGAATTCGAAATTTCAAGAAGCGGAATCTCTACCCTCTTAGAGCAACGGCAAGACAGATGGCCAGTTGTTACATAAGGCAGTAGCTGAGGAACGCGCCTCTCAGCAGCGCTCTCAGAGCTAAGAGTAGGCAGCTGGTGAGGATGCGCACGGCCTGAGCGGACTGCGGAGACTGGGAGGGAGGCCACGTGGCTGCTGGGAGCCATGGAGGCTTTCAAGCCGGCAGCACCATGTGGCTCTATATGGAGAGAAGAGTACCTCGCGAGGAACCAGAGAAGGAAAGGAGGTAAAGTGAATCAGAAACGGACTTTAAGTCGCTTTGTGAAGAACCGAAATCAGAGGCCCAAGCTAGAGCTGATGGTTCCCCACCTGTTGCATGATGCGTACTCCATGCCACTTCCCTGCAGGCGCAGCGCCATTCAACAGTGTGACTCGTATCCCTACCCTAGAGCACCGTGGTTGTTTTAGATGTAGGTGTCCATCTACATGTTCGACTCTCTTATTTGTGCAAATCATTCTGATATCAACCACTTTTAAAGCGTGTTCTACCCTGGAGGACCCAGGAGCCAGACAGCACAGACTCAGAGAGACTTAATGGCGCAGCGGTCACTTCCATCGTGACAGTACGTACACAATGCCACAGAAGAGCAGGCGGAAACTCTACTAAGTCTGGAGTGGGTGACAATAGACGTCAGGGTGGTGGCTCACATTCTCTGGGTTATTCTGTGGTTAATGCTCCTTAGAACACTCAGCCTGCACTCCAACAGCAGTGCGAGGAGGGGCCTCATATAGCTGCTAGGATCACGAGTGTTTCAGTCTCTTGAGTAGATGTAGTCCTGAAAAGGTTCGTGGGGGTAGGTTTGCTCACTTCTACACTCTCCTTGTTGAGGACAGATGCTTCCTCCCTTGGAAGGAATCAGCACCTGCACTGCAGACACCAGGCTCCCTCCGGACACAAAACTTGCTGATGGCAAGCTTAGAAGTATGAGTCTCCAGAACTGTGAAATATGGATTGCGTGTTTCTATGTGACCCAGTCTGTGATGCTCTGTTCTGCTTAGCAGCACAAATGGACCACAGCAGGCTGACATTTCAGTGGATACTGCTCACCACGTCCAACTGGTGAAGAAGGAAGAAATGCAAGAAAGAAATCACAGCCCCTTGCAGAAAAACAGAGAACAGCAAAAACCAAGCATTTGGAAGGCTTGGTGCGCACACTTATGTGCCCGTTGGGGAGGAGCAGGGGTGGGCGTGGTGAGGCAGGTAGAAAGGGACCCACAACAAAAGCACTCAGTCTTATTTGAGAACTCTGTGGTATAAGGGAGGGTTGTGCCCTGCCCCTTCTGTTTCCAGAGGGTCGACTGGCTGGGGGTGGAAACTCTGCCAGCTCTGTTCCTCTTCTTGGCTGGTTGGGTCTTTAGAGCATATAACATATAAAATTATTTGGAACTGCGTTGGCCATCTGTGGCTGAGAAAGGTGTTTGGGGGATTTGGAAAAGTCACAGCACTCCTGAATACATTGGTGGCCAGCACAACTAAGGTGTGCTTGGAGAAGAACACAGGTGAGGAGTGGGACAGAGCGAAGCTTCCTTGGCGCAGACACCGCTCTGCGGTCTCCAAGGTCTGTGCTCTCCCCGTCCAGTGCCTCCTCGGCCTTTCAGCTCCAGGTGAGCTCTGCTAGTTTCCTCTTTGTTCCTTAATCCTAGGTTATCAGTATTCAAAACAGCGCTGCAGTGAGGAACTTGCCAATGGAAATTAAACAGGAGCATCCATTTCCTTGCTGGAGGCGTTTTTAAATGTTCTCCAAGCTCACTACAGGACAAGCGAGAGTGGTGTTGTCAGCGAGGAAGAGTTTATTAGCCAGAGTCCAACCCTCCAGTAAACAGCGCCCAGCAATTCCCCCTCAATCATGACATCCTGCGGCAGCGATCTCAAATCAGGCGCCCGGGCTTCTAAAGAGGAAAGGCGGCTTCCCACACTCCTCCTCCGTGGGGCTGTGCAACTCAATTTACCATCTTGCTGGTGGAAAGGGAACCTACCTGCCAGGCTAAAAGGAGCCCCACCGTCTTAGCCTGCGAGCATTTCAGATGGAATAATTTGGGGCCGACTGCAGTTGACCTGGATTCACAGGACTATTAAGAGCATACTTGGACTACCATTTTCTCTGTCTAGGATCTTTGCAGCTCAAGATATCCTCCTGATTAATGGCTACTTGAAGATAATTAGGGACAAGTACAGGACCCAAGGAAAGATTGTATAGTTTATTGAATAAAAGGCTTCTAGAATGGCCATATTTGATTTGGCAAAATGTTTAATTTTATTGTACTGGTAAAACTGTGTACATTGGGTCAGGCAAAGTTTACTGGTACTGTTAGCAAAGTTCATTCTAAACAAAACATGTGCTACCACAAAAAAAGAGGAAACTTTATTTTAGTGGGGGAAAGGGGTCTTGAACATAAAAACTGGATGAATTAGATGAATAATGTCATGATGTATGATCAGATATACCTTGGTTATCTCCACAGTTATGTCAGAATATTTTTGTATAGGTAATTTTAATAGAAATGTACAGAGATGCCTTTATTGCTTATTTGTGTGTGTGTGTGTGTGTGTGTGTGTGTGTGTGTGTGTGTGTGTGCGCGCGCAAGCATGTGTGTGTGTGCACTGACGTACTTTGTGGACAATCACTTAACTTGGGTGTCTATGTCAGCTTTCCCATCACTGAGACATAACCCCTGACGTTCACAAGTGAAAGGAGAGGTTTGGCTCATGCGTTAGAGGAGTTTGACCTGTGGCCAATTGATTCTGAGGCAGAAGCATCATAACAGAAGGGGGAGGTGGCACCGAGATGCTGAGTTCCCGGAGGCCAGGAAGCAAAAAGAGGAGAATGGCACCACAGAGGAAGATATGGGGGACGATACAGAGTGCCAAAGGTCACACTGCTATAATCTACCCAGACACACCCAGAAAGAAGTTTTCCTAATCCCCTTGGAGATTTATTCCTAAACCAATTAAGTCGACACCATTAAGCTTATACACTACAATGGCTGAAGCATATAGAGTCTGTGCTTTTCTAAATTAAGCCAGAGGTTACAATGAGTCATCATACATCATTCAGATGAGGAATTGTGTAGGTTTGTCACACTGTCAAAGAAGACAGGTGCAGACCATATGTTAATTTCTTCCTCAGTCACAAAAATCCTGGGAGCATCTTGTCTTATCCTTAGCACAAGTGCCTTTTCCTTTATGGACCACCGGTGTCAGAGTCGAAAGGTCGACAGGTCTTCCGTGTGAAGGTATCGGATTCGGGGCTACATTCCCATCCTTCATTTTGTTCATATTGTAATTACGAAGTAGCCCAGTCAGTGGCCTAAGTGATTCCATGTGTCCATCTCTGTCTCTACCTCCATCTTCAGCATTTTTCTTTTAGAATACTCTGCTGAAATCGCCCCGGATTTCTGAGATGGCAGGTCTAATAGGAGAGCATCTTTATGACAAGATACCAAATCTACATTCAAGCAATGGCGAAACTCATAGAACAGACCATCCTATCATGAAATTGCCCCCAAGAGGAAACAACTGCCTAAGCTCCTCTTTCCCGACTGTGATAAAACACGCCACAATGAGAAGGGACTGGCCCCCTCCAGAGAGATGGCTTTCTTTGAGCTCTACAGAATCAGCCCTGAAAACAGTTCCCTCTTCGACCAGGATTACCTACTCTACCAACACTTGGAATCCTCCACGTACACAAACTCTCAACCATTGTCCATTTCTATGAAGTCTCAGAGCTCCTGTGAGCCCTTTGAAGAGAGACTTGGATCTCATTATTCTTCATGGAGTGGCCACACTTACTACAGCCCCTTTCAACTGCCTCTGCTACACATATCCTTAGTGCACCTATTAAGATGGGACAAGTGACTGTACTACTCTGTTGGGACCTCAGAGCTGGGGCTTCACTCTTAACTTCAGTAGCAATCAGTCCATGAAGCAGTGTCATCATGAGCCAGAGTAGGTGTGACAGGAATTCAGAAAGACCCAAATGTGGGAAGGGGTGTTGAAAGTATTTCATCATTTCAGGAACTATAGGACACACTGAGAAAACTCAGGTGTGTATGTAGCTTAAAGAATGACCACAATCTCATGATGGCCACTGTTATGATTCTCTCTCCCTCTCTCTCTCTCTCTCTCTCTCTCTCTCTCTCTCTCCCACTCTCTCTTTCACTCTCCCCCAAGCTTTTGCCTTAGGTAGGTCACTCAACTCATGAAAATTTGCAAATAACCTCACCTTTACAGTAGTGAGAGTGCCAGCTTCTCCACTGACTGTTTTTCATGGGTGTAACATTAGGTTAGTATTTTGCATAAGGTAAGTTTTATTTCTTCACCAACTAGTTAACATTGGGACAATTAATCCCTTTCTACAAAAGAAATGTGTCAAGTTCGTAAATACTAAACCACTTAGGAAGAGCACAGTGCTCTCAAGCAACAGAGACAGAACTCAAATCTATATACGTTTAAACGCTTGATATTGTATTTAGCATAATATATACACAATGGTTATTATTTCACCTCATTACCCAAGCTTCATTTCAAATATCTGATAGTCATACATGACTAATATCTGCTGCATTGAACAATATTTTCTTACAATTCACTAAAAGCAACTCACTTCATGAATGGTTATTTACACTCTATTTGCTTGAGTATCTGATATCACCAACTCCAAATTTTTGTAAAATCTTATAAAGTCCCACATCAGTCATGATATCGTAAGGTTGAATAGCTTTCCTCCTACTCCATTCTCACTACATTCCGTAGGTCTTTACTACACTTAGCCAAGACTCTTATTACAGATTTTTTTTCAGGAAAGTGTGTGCTCTAGGAAACCACAGACTAAGTCAACATGATCTGTAGATCTTCCATTCAGTTCTTAATACAATGCATCGTGTATAGCAAGTGAGCGATAACTGTCAGAAATAATCAAACAAAATTGCCAGATAAGAAGCAGACAGTAACACACATTTGAAAAATGATCAAATTTTAGTATATGTTATTTGTCCGATGGTAAAATGCCCAGATTTAGATGATACTTTAAGACTGTTATCCATGGTGGTGCCAAATACTTTTTGATATATTTACCTTCCAGAATGCAATAAAAAAGAGGCTACAAATAAAAATGTCTGAGGATTCTACTGCTAGCATTTGTATTTGCATTGAGAATCCATTATTTATGTTCATCATAAGTGCATGTATATTTATTTCAGTGACATACTCATGACTTTATCATCTGAAATGACATGGTGTGATGGCTGCATTATGCTGGGTAATAGAAATCACATCAATGGCAGGTAATTTCGAATGAATCAGGCAATCTAGGTATTAAGAAATGAATGCTCAGGTAAGAAGCAGCAAACCAGTAAATAGCTTATACTTCCACCGCATACAGAGGAATGTCATAATTTTATGGTCATTGATGGTAATAATTGTGAATATTCACAGAGTCCCTGTGAGGCAACCTAGTGAAACAATAAACAGATTTTTCAAATCAATAAGAAAACATAAATCAAGCTAATGCAATAGCATTCTGACAACAACTGCATTTTAAATTATCCTTTTAGGTGAAACTTACAGTCCTCTGTTGTTCAAGAATACATTAAAGATACACTCTTGTTTCTCCTCATTCATTACATCAAGGCATCCCTTTTGTAGTGTAGTATATTTTTGATTTATGAAAGAAAAATTGAGGCTGTCTTCATGTGTATTGTTGATGCATATTTGATGTGTTAGTTAGTCTTCTGTTGCTATAACTAATCACTCAGAGAAAACAAAAACAACTTAATGCAGAAAAGGTCTGTTTTACCTTTCAGAGATTTTTATCCCTGGCCACTTGGCTAAGAGCTGTCCATGATGATGGTAGAAGGTCACAGTGGAGAAAAATGTCTCACATCATGGTAGTTGTGAAGCAAAGAGAAAAAGAAGGAGGGAGAACCCCAAAATAGCCCTCCAGGGCTTTTCCCCTGAGACCCCTGTTTCCAAAAGCACAATTTCTACTTCTCGGTAGTGAAATCAGATAAAGACCAAGCCATCAACACATGAGCCTTTCGGGGATCTGCTACAGGCAAACCACAAGAAAAATGGCATAATATTTTTTAAAACAAATGACTCTAACAGAAATTAATTCATTTTCCCATTATTTATTCTATTACCATTTAAATTCTAAAAAATTGTAAAATATAGAATAGCATAAATGAAACAAAAAGTGTCAGTCATTCTCAATTTCAGGCAGATGGCCATTGTTAAAATCGTGAGCATTATTCCTCATTTCTTGTCTTTGTATAATGTGAGCATAACTGATTATTCGGCAGCAACAAATCTTCAGAATGACAGTTGCAATAAAACTACTACTTGGCTACTGTAGCTGGAATTAAGGATTAGCATTACACTTTTTAAATTGTTTTCATATTTATTGTATGTAATGTTCTGTATGGTAATTCGAGGGGAGGTTTTTAATATGAATCCAGCATACTTCTATACCAATATTTCTAAATATCTAAAGTATAGTTTCAATTTTGGTATTATTGAAAAGAGTTTTATTTCAACTTCTCTGAGTTGGCATTTCCTATGACATAGAAATCACAATTTTGTATACATTTTGCACACTTGAACATGTTACTAAATTAGTCTTAATCTGACACAAACTTTCCTTAATTTTCTTTTAAATGCTTTTGACAAGAACGAAGTATGTAATTTTAGAAATTAAATTGCTGTCATGTTTATGAACAGGAGAGTTTTCTACCGCTTCTTTCATCTTCTAACAGTAGCCAGGAGAAATCCCTTTTGTTAATTTTCTAATCTCTTGCCATGCATTTAACTTCATTACCTTTTAATGCCAATTATATGATGCATCTTCTTGACCTTTCAAGTTGATTCTATTGATTTCAGATTCCCGAAGTTGAGAATTTGGCTCTGCTCCATTTACAAACTATAATGTGAATTAGACACTGTCTCTACGCTTGATTCAAGCTAGTTCTCTTAATCGTAGGCCAACAATTATCAGTGTCCACATACTTCAGACAAGGTCAGTATCATTCCCTAGGGAGTGAAATGGCCTTCTAAGATTACATGCTATTACTTTGATTTTTCCTGGGTAAACAAAGGTCTAATTGTTTTATTTTCGTGTATGTTTTGCTATTCATCTCCTAGGGCCCTGCCAGAAGGACTAAGCCCTCAGTCACAAGAGGAGCCTATGTTAGATCTTTTGCCAAATGAATCACTAGTTTATCTGTTTTTTGTTTGGTTTCTTATTTTCTAGATAGAGTCTGTGTCAAGAATAATGGGACAGATTTGGAGAACACAAATGTACAGACTGAAATTGATAGTAACTTAGGCTTTGACTGAGTTGGAAGAGCCTGACATGAACTTTGGGAATTCTTATTTTTCAGGAATGCCTGTCCTTTCAAAAGCATCACTTCACTCTTCTCCTGCAGAGCTTATGAAACACTGATGTTTACATCCCAATGATTACATGGAAGTCTTCTGAATTTTCTTTTTTTTTTCCCTCGAAAAATTGAAATTTATAAGAATCCTTCTTCTTTCAGTTCGATTTTCATTCCTTGACTGGGAACTAGATGACTGTCAGGAAACTCGTAGCTTAATTTCCCAATATTGGTGAGGTTTTTTATTTTTAGATTTATTGCTTTCAACAATCTTTCACCTCAATTTCTTTTTGCAAAAATCAAATTTGAACCCGATATCTAGTGCACTGCTCCTTTAATAATTAAATCACTTCCCTAGTTCTCCTTTTATAGTTCTTTATAGTTTTTGTCTTCTTTACTATCATCTTCAAGCCACGTATCTTATTTTTAATTTTCTATTTTTTTTTAAATTTTAAGGCTGTTTGTTCCGTCTCAAAATGCTCTCTCAGCATTAGTACGTAGGAGTATTTTTCCCTTCATGGTGGCATCAGCCCTTCAGAGCTATGTGCATACATGTGCTTATGTCTTTGTGCTGGCATTTTAGAATGTTGTGACGTTGGTCTTGGAAACTGTACTTAGGAAACACCAGACACGGCTGAAGTACAACTAACTTTTGAGGGGCAATTCAAATTTCCCTGGGTCCCAGAAAATGCTGTTTGCTGAAGAGAAATTTGCACATCAGAACTGGGCGAACGTGTCCTCATCTCGCTTCACTTTTGCAGCATGATTCGTGACTAGAATGTGGCCGTTTCTCTTCCTTGCTCTGTTTCCACCCAGCTCTTTGAGCCCTACTGTTAGCCAGAGCCTGGTATTGATTTCATTTTCCATTTTGAAGAGTGGTAGAGATAGCCATCCTACTTTTTGTGTAATTGACAAAGGCCTGGTGTCATCTAAAACCACAATTCAGAAAGACTGTCTTTTTTCTGATTGAAGTTGGTGTAGAACATCTTGACTGGAATATATTCATTATATATAAAACTTCTTTAAATGAATGTTAAATATATTTATCTTAACAAGCGAAGTTTAAGCCAAGTTGTTGTTATCTATGTACGGACAAGGTTCCAATATTAGAATGCAAGGTCCAGGTATTGATCTCCTCAATTTTTAAATGATTCAACAAGAAAAGAAAAAGGAACCAGCACTTAAGGAGAGATGTGTACCATGTGGAAATACGACAGAAGCTGACTGTGTCCTCTAGATTTTGTTCTAAATGCTTTCTCTGCATTCTTAATTATCGCTTATGCTAAATACCCATCGTAACTCAGTGATTAAACATCTTTACAAGCAATGAAGGTAGAAATGTTGTGTGCACCATTTTAACTCATGAAATTCTTGCTGTAAAAATTTTTACTGCAGATTAAAACTCTTTGATATAATTTCTTTAAAATTTCAGCACTATCATACTATCATTCATTTGCTGTCAGCTGGTTTTATGTAAGTTTTAAATCTCTGTCAAGAGTTTCCGTTTTCTGTCTCTATTTGAACAATTAGATTTATTTTTCATTATGGTTCAGAAAAAATCAAAACTCTCCATATTTATTTTCCCCCACAATGTCAATGAATGAACTTGAAGATTAAGGAAGTTGAATAGTTCTTTATTTAGAAACAGAGGCTGGAAGGGTACAAGCTGCCATTATCAGAGGTGGGGTGCCAAGAACACGGCCACCATCCCATGTTTATTCTTTGAATAGAAGCCATTCGTCCAATAGGTACAATATTCCAAAACATGAGATTATTATTTTGTAATGGGTTAATCAGAAAGAAAAAAGTTTGGAAATCACAGTGTCCCCCCCCCCTCAAGTGAGCTGAGCTATTATGCTGTTAACAAGTGTGTGTGTGTGCGTGCGTGTGTGTGTGTGTGTGTGTGTGTGTGTGTGTGTGTGTACGCATGTATGTGAGTGGAGCATGATCCAGGGTCCATTTTTTATACCCAGACCTACTTTTCCCCAAATTATTTTTTTATTAGTATGTTTTTTGACAAATGATAATTATATTTAACTCATGGAATTGGTGAATCTAACTTAGTGGGAAGAAAGATAATCTTTTATGGGGAAGCAATTTATTGGCTAGCACTATTTCTCAAAGAAGTACAACTTTTTTTCAAAAAGAAATATTTTTGCTAATTGAGTATGGTTTTCATGAGTTACTCATTCACATTCAATCTTTATTAATGTTTGCTAATATGGTCTCAATGTAAATTGATGAAGAATCCAAACTCTCACTACAAATGAACTTTTTAATTATAAAAACAATCCTGATGTTGTAAAAGCCATATGCAGGTTGTCTTTAAAAATGTTACAGGCCCACTTCAAAGAGGAAAGAGGCTTTAGTACAACTCATGCCTTCAGAGAAAGGAGCTCTGAAATCTCTTCATGACCTTCAGAATAAGATTTTCTGGAGGGTCCAGCATGTAGTCATTATTCTTCTTATTATTATTAATCCGCATGAGTTTCAAATCCATCAGTCTGTGACTAGACTTTGCTATGTCATTCAGTCCTGCTATTCCAACATTGTTTGAGAATGTCCCGTGTTCTCTTACTGATTCTTAATCCAATTAGCTGCACAATTACTGAAATGGGTCTATTAAAATGTCTCATTTTTCAGTATGAATTTGTCTATTTCTTCTTGCAGGTTTTTTTTTTTTATTTTGTGATTGCCTTATTTTAAGTCTGTATCACTGTGTACATACCAGCACTCTATTTAAATATTCCCTTACACATGGTAAAATATTTCCTTATTGTTTATGAGTGCTTTTGGGCTTAAATTACTTTCAGTCTAACATTAGTAGAGACATACACCACATCATTTTTTACATATCTGTGCTACACTTTCCAGTCCTTGTGAAGCTGAACATCCGAAATTCTTCTGCAGAACATTTTTCTTTGGCAAGTAGAATGTTTTTTTTTTCTTGTTTTAATATTTGCCATCTGTCAGGGTCTTTAATATATATTTTCATACAAAAAATTACCAAGCTATCTTGGGTTAAGTGTACCATCTAATTATATGTGGCCATCTTATTATTATATTTGAATTGCTATTTGGTTTTTCTTTCTCTTACCATTATTGGTTTGAGTGAACACTGAATATTGAATCACACACTTTGTGCACATCATTGCAAATCTGACCTCTACGCTAGCCCGGTCTCTTGGTAACTCATGACTCTACTTTTCCAGGTCCTGTTTCACAGCACTCTGCTCCGTGCCTTCCTTCCTGCCTTGGAGTTCAAAGACCACACACAATCTGAAAAGCAGAGTTTGTTGCATCCTGTAACACTACATCTAACCTCGGCCAGGTAAATATCACTGAGCTTATGTTCTCCATTGCCTTTCACCGAGGAAGGTCTTGGTTGGTTGTTCCAGTGGTAATTATCAAGCTTCTCATCAGAACTGGATGAGTTTGGACCCAGCGTGATTGCTATTAGACGCTACACCAATGTGCTAGATTTCCTCGTCTTTCAGAGGAGGTGCCAGCCATTTACAAATTACTCTTACAGTGATCTAAAACACAGCCTTACGATAAAATATAAACTACCGCTGAAATGAAAATCTCTTTCAACTAGAAATCTGTGTGTTCCTCAGTGAGTTCTGTGTTTTACCAGTTACAGTGCTATCTGGTAGCACCAGAGGTAAGTGGGAAAATAATGAACATCATCTCTCCCTTTTCAGCTTTTCCAGAGACATTGCAAATATTTAGCAGAAATTCAAGGAGCTGGGGGCACAACTCAGTGGTTAAGGCACTCACCGAGCATGTGCAAAGCCTTGGGTTCAGTTTCCCAGCCTCACATAAAAATTGGCTGAGTGAGATGGCGCAGGCCTGTAATTTGAGCACTGAGCAAAGTGACACAGGAAAATTGCAGTGAGTTCACAGCCAGCCTGGACTACAGAAAAAAGAAAGAAATTCAAGTTAGAGCTTTAATGGGAAATTCACTAACTATATGGGTAACTTGATGAGATTGCTTTCTTCTTATCTAGTGTGTAGTTCATATGCTAATGTTGATAGATCTCATTCATAAATAATGTGGCTTGTTTTCAAGTGTGTCTTGTGGAATTTATAAGTTGATAATTAGGTATTTTTATATTTTAGTGCTTTTGACTTGTTAAATGATATCTGAAATTAATAAAGTTGAGGTAAATTTAGAGTAATGCTAACTTCTAAAGTTTAATTCAAATGTTAACTTCACGAGAAAAGAATAAGCATTTCGCGTAAAACATATAAAGTTTTAGTTCACTACAAGTTGAAGAAATTTAAAATAATTTATAAAAAAACTAGAAAACAAAAGGAACATTAAATAGAAGCGAATATCTAAATCCAGAGAAGAGTTTTACATATTTTAAATTACCCAATGAATCTGTAGATATTTAAATGTATTCTTATTTGATAACATCACAAAACCATTGAATAAAATCTATAATGCGAGACTCAAGTAAAAAATCCTGATACCAGAAGCAACAGAAAACAACCAAAATACATTTCCAGAATAACACAGGGCTTGGGAGTGATAAAGCACACTTCTGCGAGGAATTTAGACAATCTTTCTTTATCTCTGAATCTTGCTCACTAAAGGCTGACATCTGAAGCTGGGTGAAAAAAAAAAAAAAACTAACAGAATTAAAACCCCATGCAGAAAGCCTTCCAACATAGTTCTCTGAACACCCAGAAGGCTTTCCTTTGCACAGCATCCATCTTTGCCATTTTGGGAGAAAATAATGCTGAGAGTAAGAGAACAGTATTCTTCAAGATGATTTTGCACCGAAATCTGACTCTCACTGAATTTCAAAATATGATTTCAGAGTGAGGAAGACGGCAACGTTCTAGGTATTTGCATTGATTATTTTCACTTCAAACCTTAGAGCTTATGTTCGGTGAATATAAATTATAAAAATTGTTTTTCTTAGTTTGAAAGAACTAAATTATTTTAAGTAAGTAAACCTTTTAAGGTTAAAGTTTAAAGGTCATTTGTGTTAGTCGCTCTTTTTGTTGCTGGGAGACAATACCTCTCCCCCACGACTGAAGGGAAGAAAGGTTTATTTTAATTCACAGTTTCAGAAGATCTCAAGTCCATGCATGGGTGGCTGATGCTGGTGGGATGTTTGGTGGATACTCAGTCTGAGAGAAGCTGTTCACAGTATCACATGAAGAAGGATCAGGAAACCAAGAGATCAAAGGTTGGAGTTAACCCTAGTGAGAAGGTATCACTTCCAGGTCACGCCTCACTGACCCACCCCTTCCAATAAACTCCATCTCTTAAAGAACAGGAAATGATTGAATCACTTTCCAAGCATGTGGGGCTTTTGGGGGGACATTCCAGACTCAAACCATCACATGATTCCTTTTAAAAAGCTCAAAACACATGAAGTCTGTTGTCAAGTCTATCAGATTAAAATAAGCATCTGTGGTTATCTTTAAAGGACAATGAAAGTTAACACAAACCAAAAGGATGTCAGCAAACACCCGTCCATCACAGAAAGAAGAATGTTCCCTTCCAAACCATGCATTCATTGATGAATAATTAATATCATTAGTACCTTAGATTTGCATCATGGTATCATCAGTGCTCTTTACTCTCTCGTCTGGCCGTCAAAAAAAAAAAAAAAAAAAAAAAGTCTGCATCTACAACTGAAGCTACCAAGCTAAGGCCTCCGACCTTGCCAGGCTCTGACATCTCTGTTACCCATTTGCCATTTGATCTGAGCTTGTCAGCAAACAGACGTCTCCTTTAGCCCCAGGCACAGTCAGAGTTACTGGGACAGCTGTTGCTATGACATTCGATGAAGGTATGGAGAGCGATGATAATGTGATTTGTGGGTCCGTCCGCATTAAGCGCTTGAGAGTGTAAAATGGGGCTGATGCACTCCCTGCTAATTCGTTAATGCCTACTACTCCTTAAAAAAAAAAAAGCTTTTAGTAAATGTAGTAAATGTAATTTCCTTTGCCAAACATTTTTTTTTCCTTTAAAGTGTCTCCTTAAAACAGTTTAGGAAGTTCACATATTGTGTAATAGCAATTGTTGTGTACATAATAAATATATTTTAGTGTTCAGAAGAAAAAATTCTATTCATAAGTTAAACATATTATCTCTAAATTTTCTTATTACACTCAGTACCATCACACCTTCAAAATCTTTTGGAAATATCCTTGGAATAATTATTTGAGGAGTAATTATTAAGGGATAATTTTTGAGGTCCTTTTGAAGAACAGATATGAATCTGCTGCTTTGACAGCCATCTGAGGAAGTGTCTTATCATGAGAATCACTTCCTGGTGCTTGGACAAGTGACCACCTACCCGCTTCCTGCTAATTAGCTGCCCCTCTATATTGTTAAGGTGAATCTAAAGCAGAATTTCCTATGACACAGAATGGGAACTTGACTGAGAGTCATTGGCAGGTGTCTATTTTACTTTCTCATTGCTGGGGCACTATCTGTATCATAAAGGAAAGGTTTATCTCAGCTCACAGGTACAGAAGGTCTGTCTATTCGTGTGCAGCCATTAACAGGGGAAGAAATCAATGGAGATGGAGGTAGAGAGAAGATGTTCCCAATGTGACAAACCGGAAGCCAGACAGCAACGAGGAGAAGAGCTACTGTACATTCTGGGTCATGTCCTTGTGACCTGTCCCTTCTGATTAGGCCCTGCCTGTAAAAAACACAGGAAATCAGTGGATTGACCCCAGTGATCGAATCACCCTCCAAACAGGAGGCTCTTGGGGGACATTCCAGGTTCAAACAGAATCCTTAAACATGACTATGTTCTATGAAAAAAATTCTAAAAGTAAGTTAGATTACTGGGAACTGTGTCATTTAAAAAAAACTCAAACCACAATTATTAGAAACATTTTTTCTCTAAATATCAGTTCATTTTAAACAGCTCTATATAATAACCATTGCATTAAAATAGTTTATTCAATCTTATATAAACCTATTGATAAACATAAGTCTTGTTAAAATCTAGTACAAAAAATTAAAATATCTACCAATGATGTAAAGTGATACAGTTTAAATAAAATCATCATTGCAACGATTCTACCAAAGAATTTTCCGCAAGTAAGTGTAGGAAGAACAAACACATCGATTGCACCTGGACACTGAGAACTACTAAGGAAAATCCGTGACAATTAAAAATTCTTTTCTGAGTAAATTAAATAAGTTAGAAAAGCACAAATTTTTCAATGCAAACAAGAGACATTCTTTCAAAGCCTGCTGTTGTAAATTCGCAAGGAGCTCTTTCTCTTTTGGTTGACATAGAGGGCAAATTATATTCTTCCAGCAATCATAAGATGGAATAAATAAAAATTAAAATAAAGGATTCACACAAGTGGTTTAAAAGAAATTTTTTAGGTTCTAATGATGCTTTAGCTTAATTATATCTAAAAATGTCTCATACTATCTATACATTCTTCTGATTTTGCAGCCAACCATATCAGAACTGGATGAGACCCTCCGAGCAATCCTGAGGATGAAATAAATTTGAAATACACATGGCCTCAACAATGCTCATGAACACGGAAGAAGGAAGAGAAATAAGGTTAATACAGATCAGGTATGGCTGGAAACTGCCTTCATGTTGCAGATGTGATAGTTCTTTTAAAAAATCACTATATTAGTTGTAACTGAAGAAAAAACAGGAATTTTGTGGTTGGGGGTTCGTGTCTGTCACTACAGCACACATCTGATTCTCAGTGATGTTAGCTGGGTCCAGTGACACAGGCATCTCATGACCCATGATACAGAAAAAAGTGGTGGATGGCGTAGTGAGAAATCCAATTGGAAAATATCAGGGTAATGGTCACTGGATGCCCTAAAAATGTTCTAGGTGATCACTTATTGTTGATAAGCAATGTAAAACCCACAGAAAATGACACAACCAAAACTCTTAACAGATGGCAAGCCATCTTAATCAAGCAAATTAAAGGATCATACATTTAAAAAATAAAATAGAAGGTTATTTTATGTGTGCTGTAATTACCTTGGAGATATAGCTTTCTATAAACATTAAAGGCCAAATTAACATTAGCCGTGCCAACTGCATTTCCAAGTTTGATTTTTAGGCTTATAATTAAAATCCTAAATTATCACTGCTGCAAATTAACAGTTTTAATGTACCACAGACATTGTAATCAGCAGTGTTTAGTTGTCTTTTAAATGGTTTATCTTATGCAAATTTGAACAATATTCACTTTAGTGAACAGTAAATACTAATAGCCCTTTCAGAAAACCACAAGAGGCTGTATCCTTTCCAGAAAGAATTTTCCTAAACAAAAAGGGTTTGGCTCCTATGAGAAAGGGTGGGAAGGTGCTGCCTTTCCCAAAACACTAAGACTGAGGATCCAGTTGCTTAAAATCTTGCAACAGATAAACCAGCACAGGAAACTCCATTCTGTCCTGTGTGAGAAGAGGCCCCTGAGATCACCGAGCAGGAGTGGCACGTCACCATGAAGATGCGCCCGGCCACCTCCAGCCCCTCACATGCCAGCAAGAGTCCCCGTTACGCGTTGAACATGTTGCTCTCTTTAATTCTCACAACATTCCAAATGATGTTTTCTCAGATGATGTTAGAAAAGAACAAAATTGATGACATTTAAGATGCATTTGGGGTCTTATCAAAGCCTAGCTGAGATCGTCCCACTGAGCTGTGGTCATTGTAGTAAAGGATCTTTGAGGACATTTGTCTCCCATCTCCCTGCTCCTGGCGCGGGTCTTCTCAGACGCGGACTGCAGACGTAGCAGGTGGAGAACAACAGCCACTGAGGAGTACAGCCAGAGGACGGCGACGGCGCATACCTGTGATCCCAGCGCTCTGGACAGCAGAGGAAGAAGCGGCCCAGAGGGTCAATTGTAGCCTGAATTAATCACACCTGGTCTCAAAAATAAAACAACAGAAGACAAAACCAACAATAAGATCCCTGTGGAAAATGCTGGCTGGCCGCAGAGAAGGAGGCCAGTGTTCAATGACTCCATCTTCTCTTTGCTTTTCTCTAAGAAAAGGTCAATTTCCAGGACCACAAGCAATAAACAAAATATTCACAAAAGAAAAGGATGTTCATGAGCAGAGAGTTATGCTACTACAGAATTCAGAGGAAGACTGACAATACATATTTGAAAGGTAGTACAATAAAATATCGATTTTCTTTTCTCCAGAGTAGGTGACAATTGTGAAGCAGATGAGTCCAAAATTCTGTACAGCTAGTGTTCACTTTTTTTTAAATAGTAGAAATTAATGTGATACTCATTTGAACATCTCAAATTAAAGTGAATATCGGTAATAATTTTATAAGTGAAAATTAGTATGGAAACATACAGATATAAGTATATTCTTCTTATTTATTTTTTCATAGAATAAGTAACTCAAAAGAGTCTATAACTCCAACAACATACTATTAATCTGGAATAAAATTTAATTATATTAATTATAATTCCAATATAAATTAGCAATAGTTCATTTTTAGCTTTTCTCATTTTAAGGTCATAATATCAGGAAAATATTTACCACTTTATTATACAATTCACTTTCAAAGGCAAATGTGTTACTTCATTCTCATACATAATTATCAAATTAAAAGTAGAAATAATATAAAGATAATAAACAAATAAACACTCCAATTATTTCCTCAGTCCCCCGCATGTACTCTGCATTAATAACAATACCACTTTTTTCAACTTCTTATAGTTGTCCTTAAAAACAGAAAGGAGGACTTTGAGGATGCAATGATTCTCATCCAGCAAAGAAATGAAAGTGTTTTAAACTACAGAACACTACAAATATATTGGCTAATAATAACAAGTTCTTCTCGTTTAATTTCTTATTACTTGAAAAATTTTTGGGGCCAGAAATTGATATTAAAACGTAAAATGTACTGCCCTCAACAATATAATTTGGAAAATGAATTCACTTTTGACCAACATGACATATGTATGGAGGTTTGAGATATGTATAGTTAGAGAGTCAGAGAGACAGAGAGAGAGAGAGAAACACACACACATATTTTCTTTTTTTGAAATGGGTTCTCTTAGGTCAAAGAGAGAAAGAGGGACAAACACACACACACACCCACATATACAAACATATATGGAGAGATGGGTTCTCACTCTGTAGTCAGTTGCAGTCTGTAGTAAGTTGCTCTGCAACTTACTGGCCTTGAACTCACAATAATCCTCCTGCCTCGATCCCCTAAGAGCTGGGTTTACACACATCTGTCACCAGGTCCAACTAATCATTCCGAGATGCTGCGGAATGGAGCTAAAAATATTCTTTGATGCTTGGAGTGCTGGTGCGTAAAAGGAAAGTGACTCTTTGATTTGTTTTTCCTAAGATATAAACGCATAAATCTCTCAGCATGTTTGCGTTGTAGCCTCCCACTCATTCACTCTGTGAAAAGTAATCTTTACACTCAAGTAGCTGCTGTAGAATAGATTTTAAGTTGGAGGGATGTTAGAATCGTTCTATTTTGTCCGTGTTTTGAGACTCTAGAAGCTGTTCAGACCCAAAGATAGAACTGACAGGAGGCGTGCAGCAGCACCGGCAATTGGCACGTGCCATGCCCTTCCTCTGATCACTCTGCAAGTTGCCACCATGCATTTACTGGGCTCATTATCTAAGGCAAGCCCTCCCTCTTGAGCATCCTTTCTGTGCCATGCGTAAGTGGCGTTAACCTTATAGCACAATTCCTCCATCTTTAACATGCTCTGATTGGTCTTCATATCCCATTGTGAGGACTTCCGTAATGTATCTCAACTCACATACAAAAAAAAGTGAGTACTTATGCAGACAATTTGCTGCTTTTATTAAATTTATGTGAACACTTAAATGATTATAACTTTAGTTAGTATCTAATGGTTATATAAACCAACATTTGGCCCACTGTCCCATTTACAAACTCTCATTGTATTTCGGCTTATTCTAATTTTATTTTAGTTCAGTTTTGTGTTTGTTTGTTTCTAGCTTCTCCAGCGCAACCTCTGCTTTTACTTCTGTCAGATCAATGTCTTCAAATATACAATCAGATCAAAGTTTATAGAGCAACTCTTGACGATTATCCCTTGTTCTTTCAGATAAATACTAGCTCTTTCTTCATCTAAAAGGTCATTCTAGATTCTCAAGGGATGACAGAGAGATTGTTTGTGGGAAACACATCTAAATATACAAATAGTAATATGTACAAATTATCCCAAAGTACTGATAGAGTCATGTCCAAGATGAGTCATAGATGGAGAAAGATATATCTGAAGCTTAGAAGTCTGGAAATGAGGTTTTGAGTTTGTCATTGATAATGTGACAGCAACTTTTGACTCAAGGGCTAGATGTCTACCACAGCACTCATCATGTGACTTTGGCCATCACACATCCCTTCAGAAAGCATCTGAAACCTGCAACCGAGTTTATGTCCTTCCTATATGTATACATTTACCAGGGTTTTCTATTGTTTATTCTTTCAGGTCACATCTTTCTAGATAAGTCAAGAGTGGTTTTTCTTTTTTCATGGCTAAATAAAAAATGCCTTAAGTAACTGTCAAAAGTATCAATCAAAAATGATAGCTGGATTGAACCTGAGCACAAGATGACGTTCATGACAAGGTGTCAGATGTCTCAAGAACCTTGAGTCAGAGGTGACAGGATGATGGCAATGGAATTGTGCTGACTAATAGGCTTTATTGATCGAAGAAATCAGCCACAGAGATCAAGGTGTAATTCTCATCCAAACCTACTACCCCTTGGTAGGATTGGATGTAATCATTTACATATCCACTCACTGCCTGAAGTATCTGTGTGACCACAAATTGCACATATACTCTTTAGAAGGAATTTCACAGGACTTTGTAATGAGTTGTATACACATGATTCCAGACATCATTGTCTTCTAGCAGTCCGTGTCTGTTCTCATGAAAATAAACACCAACCTGCTTGCCGATGTGTATTTTTAAAACAGTATCTGCTTACAATGGAGGACAATTCCATATGGCAATTTTTCTCACACCTAGTTTGTAACTTGACTTTAAAATTCATTATATCCCTACTCAGAAGAGTAACATGGCCAGAGTGAGGATGTAGAAAGCTGATGCCTAAAGACCTGCTGGCAACTGGCACAGGCCAAGTGGCCACAAAAGGAAACATTCCATAACTGGTCTCCTTTAGATCTAGCTCTAACCTAAATCATGTCAACCTTCCTGTGAAAAAAGGACTGAGATTCATTTATAGCATATTAGTTGGCAATGTCATTGATCAGTAAAGATATTGAAGAATAAAGGAAATCTGGGTTTTCCACTAATGCAAAATTGACAATAATACTCCACCCATATTAAATATGCAGATATCACCATCTCTTCCATAGTAATTGTGCTTCTTCCTAGTATAGGATTATTGATCCTAATTATTAATCTAGATTCAAATATTTCATTGTCTCCAGCCTAAACCAGAATTGTAAACAAGAATTCCACCATTCTGCCCTCCCTAGTTTCGCTGTGTATGATTTGGGGTTGCTTCCAGCCCTTATCTAAACTCCTGAACACACATGACTGTAGAGGTCATTGGCCCCTATCATGCCGCATCCATTGTTATGAAAGTAAACACTAATATTGTATATTCTGATTCTCCTAAGCATCCAGATGCTGCCAGTTGTCTCTCAAACTCGAGCTAGGGTGTTGCTGCACACTTCATGCTCTTCTATTACATCATTTTTTATGTACTGCATGAATCTCACCACAGGGGCCATCAGGAATTTTGCTATATGGAACAACTGGATAGCTCTGTCCTAATCTGAATTCTTATAGTGCATTGCCATAAATGTCATTTCCTTCATTAAGGCCTCGGCCGTTACCACATAACTAAACGCTTCCCTGATTTCTATGAAATATGGAATCCTTATTGTTGGGTCCGCAATTAAGGTCTCCATTGTGTGGGCTCCACTATACAGCTGCAAAGTGGATTGCATAGGTCTTGTTCTCTATGGGCTGTTCTCTTCTTTTCCCCAAAACATATTTCCTTCCAGTCTCCCCAGGGTGAATTTCACATGGAACAACAATTAACCCTGACATACTCTTCTTTACAGAGATTTACCTAAGGAGAAATGAGAGTACGGGGCTTTGAAGGGTGCTCAAGAGAAATAATAGACTGACAATCATGACTTGAAACAAGTAGCAAGTAACAAAGGTCAGATAGGCAAGGAGAAAATGTATTTACCTATTCATTTGACTGTGCTAGAAACTTAATATTTATTTGGAAAGGCAAAAATGTTGGGCACAATAGAAAAAGTTTGTAAATTCAAGGGCTTCATAATGACCATCAGAAATTGTCTGACTTGAATTTACTTTGGGGAAAAATAAACACCAAGAGTATTAGACACCGGGGGCTCAAAGATGAGCCATATTGTTTGGCGAATGTCATACTCCTCGTTCTTTCATCATTAGAAATATTTATGTAGACCTCTAACTGGAAATATAATTTCATATTTCTTTTAAGTCATGCATTTCTCTTTCATTTACATTAAACTGATGGAAATCCTATTCTATTTGATACTCATGATAGACTTCAAAGGGAATATTCGTAAAACACCAAGGCAATGAAGCGTACAATATTACTATTATGTTTCCTAAAAGCACAGAACCCATTAGTGATATATCATTTCTTAATTCAGCATCGATGCTGATGCCACATTTTCCTCACCAACTGAGAAGAACAGATTGAGAAATTTGATATTTTCAGGATGCTTGAACTCTTCAATGATTCACTCTTTGAAATATTATTGTACATATTTCTACAATAATCTCCCGAGTAACACATTACACATACTTTCCTCTTAGGTAGTTTTATTGTTCTTGTTAGCAGTGATGAAAGATATATGAGTTCTTATTTTAAGTCATTGCTATTATAAAATTTGGGAATCTGCTTCATCAACCCTGTTAAATACCTTTGATAATAGAAGTGAAAATAATATATTTTTGTCAAAGGTGACCTCAAAAAACAGACAGGACATAAAAGTTTTTATATTTTATGAGTTGTTTCAATATCATAATATCTTTTTTAAAGCCAGTATTATTTTAAAGCTTTGATTTTTGAGACACTATAAAAGATATCAATTTTGTACCTTTTGACTTTGTGCCAAAGTACATAATAAAATAACAGTATTAATAGGCAAAAAGAATATTTTGTAAGATCACAATTATATCTAAACTACTATGATGAAGTTATAATTTATTTATGTATATGACAACAGCAATTAAATCCCAAGTTCTGAAATTTTGTGACATTAAAAGTCATTCCTTATGTCTAATTTCTGTACCCTAATAATCTCTTAAGAATTTTTTATTTTGATGACTTAAAAGTATCTTCTTATTTTCTTTGAATGATGGAAGTTATTTTACAAATTCAGCCAAAATGTAAGTAAAAACATATAAATGCAATACGTAGCACAATGGTAAATATGCGTGACTGAGGAAAGATGCTAAACCCAGAGCAGTTAGAAGCAGGAGCCACAGGAAGGAGGGTTGGGACAGATCTGGGAGAATCCACCCTCCCTGTTCACACCTTCGTCAATTCACCTCTGTGTGGCTCTTTGTCCTAAGGCACACACAGCTCCTACACTCATCGGTGAATGACTACACTGATAAGCCCTCCAGAGGATCCAGACATTTTCAAAACGTATGAATTTGGGAGCCAATCTCAGAAATAATTCATACCCTTCTACACCTGGCCTCCAAAATGCAGGGGTGGGTCTCATTGCGCAAGCATACATTTAGTCCAGTTCCACAGAGCGCCAAAGTCCTAACAATTCACACAATGCTGCAACTTTCCACAGATGACTCTCACCATTCCTGCTCTCTGAATTTCTTGGGCCTTTACTACCGTTTTGGCTTCACTACCACAACTTTGCGCACTGTCCCAGGGAGGACGCATCCTAGCCTCGCCTCCCAGGACTTCCTTTGAAAGACAAGTGGGAGCCTGCTTGACATCATATTTCATGCATCCTGTCTGCTGGTAAACTAGCATCTTGGGATGGCACTGAGTTCTGACACCAGCTAAAGCGATAGCCTAGTCACCCCTGAATTATCAGCGCAGAGTTCTTTTGATGCCTGCATGACCTAACATGGCAAAACAAACCCTAGAAAGCACATAGTGGCCCATTCCAGCAGGGATCCCAGGAGTTTTTCTCTCAAGGGAAAAGCTCTCCAATTTTCCACTCCTGAGCATGCAAAGTCTTGCTGCGTCCACACGTGCCTTCAAGCCATCTTCTTTATGACCCTGATACAAAGTACTTCTTCTGGAATAGGACCTGAAAGCTACTTTTCACACCAACTTTATAGCAGCTTCCTCCCTGAGGAAACTGTACATTTTTATGTGTAGTTTTTGCTCCTGGTTCTCATTGTGAACAGAAGGAAGGCAGCAGCAGCACCCAGGCCACCACGAGCGTATTGGGCTGCTCAGACACTTGTTCTGCCCAAGTCGTTCACCTTACCCTCAGTCTCTCACAGACTTCATGATGTAGGAACATGAAGAGGAATTTCCTGTTGCAGTGGGACACACACGAGCCCCACACCAACCGCCTATGGAGTCACAGTGTCCCAGCTACAATGCCCTAAGGCTGGTCTTTGCTCTCTGCATTTTTATCAGAATTCTGATCTTCTTAGCTCTCACCAGAACCTCCCATCAAGCTCAGCTTATAGTACTCCACATCTTTCCAGGTTGATGTTTCCAAATCCCTTCCAACTCTTCCTGCAAGCCACGTTAACGGCTTCCAAATCCCATGTCCACGAGCAGTCATAGCCATGGCGCCATTTCTCTGCTCCCAAGACCTTTTCTAGTCAGATTTCTTATTGCAAGGACAAAATACGACTTAAATGAGGAGAAGTTCATTTTAGTTCATGATTTCAACCAATTGTCAGCTGACACTAAGACAAAAAAAGCGCTGGTGGAAGACGAAGGGTGAACCCACAGCAGTCGAGAAGCAAACAGAGAGAGGGAGGACCCAAGGAAGAAAAGTCACAGTTTTCTGGGTCATGCCCACGTGTAGACCCACCTCCAACTAGGCTCACCTTCTAACAGCATATTTAATTACTGAATTTATCAATGAATGATCCTACTAAAAACTACAGCTTTCCCATGACCCAAGTAATCCAAATTCATGAGACCTTGGGGGAACATTTTAGTGCTAATTTATGACATAAAGAGTCACCTGTCAGTTTTATACAGTGGGTATACATTTTCATTGAGGAAAAATAAGTTATAACACGGAAGTCATGTTATTACATAATATGCTTTCAGAAAAAGATAGCAAGTAGCCAATTTTAATTTAATTTATAATATGTATATTAATCATATTTAATATGATAGTTTGAAATGTGAAAACACTGTGAAATTCAAAATTAAGAAAATCAAGTTTCACTCCTTTACATTCTTATTATTGTGAGAATAAGATTTTCATTCATTTATCAGAATACAGTCATAGGTATTTTGTTATTTGAAAGGTTGTACAATAGGGTCTTGTTTCTCTTCTGTGTAAGTAAAAGTTTGCATTCTTTTTTACTTATTACTTTATTTATTTGCTTGTATTACTTATTTATTTTATTCATCCCAATTCCTACCACAGCCTCTAGCAACTATCATCTTACTCTTTAGTTCTATGAGATGACTTTCTTTGATTCTTGAGATCGTGCAGTATTACTCTATGTCCATCCTATTTCTCTTTCACATAATGTCCCCATGCTGTGAGAAGTGGCAGAACTTTTTTTTATTGATTGGATAGAACTCCACTGTCTGTGTCGAGCACATCTTTCTCTTCCATTTGTTCATCTGACATTGATGCCAGTTGGTTCTATATCTTGGCTTTTGAGACTAACACTATAATTAAAGGAATCTTAGCTATCGATAATTTAGTTAGAAAGAAATTTTCTTGCCTCATGTTAGGGTAGAATTATTGGCTTTCATTCCCAAATTTCTCCCTCTAGTATAAGCTTTCCAATTATAGATGGTGTTTCTTTAAGTATTTCTCCTTGCCAGGCAGCATGGCGATAAGCTTTCTCAGTGGAGAGCATTGGAGGGACACCGTGGAAAGAAAAGCTTCTCCACACCGGCTCTAGCCTGCATCTCTAACAGCAGCTGGGAAAGAGACCATCATATGATGCTCTGCCGTGGCCACATATCCAGACTCCTTAGAGGAAAGCACTATTGCAAACCTAACACAACCTGAATACTAGTTACCCTAGACCGCCTACACAATGTGCTGCTGTAGGCTCTCTGCCTATCCTGGGGTGACATTCTCTGCTTGTGTGCCCTTTTCCTCCATGTTTATTTCCTGTAGCCTATCTAGAAAAGCAAACACTGTCCACCACAAGCCTCCTGCCTCCCCTGGCTTGTTCCCTTCTGCAGAGTGGCGTCCTTGGACGTGGAACAACTGGGCCCCAGCATTGTTTCCTACCTTCCTAGCAGCTGCATGCACATCTGATCACCCACAAACGATCCTGCAAAGAGTTGTCAGTAAGTGACCTGGAGCTACAGTTCCTTCAAAGGAGGAGGAGCTCCAGCCTCTGTCGGTAGATACCTGGTGTATCGTGCAACCAAATGATATCAGAACGATTTCCATGAAAGAATACAATACACAGATTCATATATATTTCTCAAACAGAATGCTGTTTAGACAATGGAAGAATCAAAATGCACATTAACTTATTGCGTGATTCTCTTTTTCATGGTGTGATTCTACTGAAACAAAATGTATACACACACTTATTTTTTATAACCAGTTCACAGAGGATTTTCACCTACATGGAAAGTAAACATCAACTTTTTTTACACTTCTCCTATCCCTTCATTTTTTTCAGAACGCCTTCTAGGAGACAGAAAATCTTCTTAATTATTCTAACTAATAATAGTTTGAATTCAGACAGTAAACATTGTAAACAATTGTTGAAACATATTTGCAAACACACAGTCAGACTGTTTGTGCACAACTCAAGGGTTTAAAGAAAAACGGTTTATTGTTTATCAGGATACTGTCATTTGGTTGAATGATCCTCTTTTGTCTCTCACCAAGCTGAAATGTTCCTGTGGCCATTAGACTCCGTGTGTGCCTTGGGACACTTCAGTCCTCCTCCACATACGGTCACAACCTTGGAAGGTTTAAACATTCTCTTCATAGAAGTGCTCTAACAGTGAAGACTGCATGTCCCTTCTGTGCCTCATCTCAGATGTTGCAAGTTCATCTTACCAAGTTGAAATCTCTGGCTCACCGCAGATCTCATTCCATGTACTGGGCAAGAGGAACAGGGACAAAGTCTCGTTGGAAGCAAACTAGGATGGCAGAAATGATGGCACTCTTTGTAATGTACCACCCACTCCTACCCTCAGCTGAACACCCAACACTGCAACAGAAACAAGAGCACGACCAACATCCGGGGCATGATGGCCGAACCAAGGCGTGGCCGCCACCTCTCAAAAATGGCCAGACCCAAAATGAGAAGAGCGTGGTATACGGCTCCTTTCTCTACCTTTTTCTGGTCGATTATTTTCATGTTGGCTTGATATTGTAGGATAATTATAAATATGTTGTATAAAATAATATATGTACTACTTTTCTGACTATCCTGTAGTTACTCACCAAACCAGTTAGCATTTATAGTTTCTTTCCTCTACTCCTCCCTCCCAATCTTCTTTGCATTCAGTCTACACAACTGCCTCTGAATCTGCAGGAAACTGGCTCATGAAATGTGGTCATATAATTGTGCCAGTCTGGGCCCAATTTAAGAGTCTGTGGTGATTTAAATAGGAGCTTGGTTATTATAAATAATTGCTGTAGTATAACTCAATTAATGATAATTTTTGCTACCATAAGGCTGAGGGATGCACAATTAATTCTGTGTATGTGTAAGAAAGAGAAAATATACTTATCTATCTATATGTATATATGTGCAGTTTTAATTTTTGAAAGAAAAGATTATTGTATTTAGCTATGTGCATTAAAACATTTATGGATGCTGTCAATTTATTTTACAAAATAATTACCAGTTTAATTTTATGTTGATAAGTGTACCAGTATTATATTTTTGCTAGCTCTTTAAAAAGAAAAGAAATAAATTTTAACATTATAATTTATTTACATGTTTTGATAGTCACAATGGGAGTATATTTGCATTTATTTATTGATAATCTTTATTTTTTGGTATGGCCTGCCTATTGTCACATTCTGACAAAATGCATTTTTATTATTTTTTTAAATTTTTTCTGGAAGCTCTTTGCAAATTATTGCTATCGATTTTCTTAAGTGCAAAAGCAACTCCTCTCAGGCTGTTTTGACATTTCCCTAAAATCACATTTAAAGATTCTGCTGTATGTAGTGGAGTTTCCATTACTATTTCTGGCTTTCCGTGTATTTATCTATTTCTTTTGAGGTTGCTCCAAAATTATTTTCTTGTTTCAAGGTTCCTATAATAACCTATCATCTCTCTTGTTCCATTATTTGTAGCCGTACTTGATTTTTCATTTCTTTGAATGACTAAGTGTAAAAATTGCTACTTGACATTTATTTGTGGCCACTATATTTCAATTCACCACCTGGTACCACATAAAACGCATTTCCCACATTATTGAGCCATTTGGCTTAGTTAAGCCTCATTTGATTGCTAGGAACAGAAACAAGCTCAACCTGACTTACACAAAATCTGGACCTGGTGTATGCGCAGTAGGCACACCAAGGTTCCCAGTGCTATGAAATCTGCCAAGCTTCCTACCCGAAGCGGGGGGACATGGGGGCGTGGGCGGAGGGATATGAATTCTCTTTCTCATGGCAGTAAGTCTGCTTAATTCTGGAGCTTTCTATATCTTGGTTGTCTTCCTTTCCTTCAGTCTTTCGCAAAGTCTCTGTTTGTTCAATAATTTGCTTCGCTTAAAAGTAGCCAGAAAAAAATGGTACCTACAGAACTTGAGTTTAGTGAACTTACACATTTTGCTAGAGCATCTGGATGGCATACATCTTGTATGCCGAGAGTTTTTAGAGGCAGAATGTCTATATGCAGATCGCAGCTCTGCCACTTGGCAGCTGGGTAAAACTCAGCAAAGATATTTAACCTTCTTGTGACTCTGTCTTAATTTAAGGAGAATCAAAATGAAGAGGCAGCATGACTCTAAAGTCATGCATGCTTGACTAAGGGGCAGTATCTAGGATGGAATGATGACTAGCCACTTTTTTCTTTACACCATTCTAAAATTCTAAGGTATCAAAGTCATTCGCTTAACAACTGAATTTGTGAGCTGTTCTGTATCAGTCAGGTTTCGTTGCAGTAATGAAATACCTCAGGAGTTTACAGATACAGCTGTTTATTGCTCACGGAACATTGTTTTGTGGTCAGTGCTGACGCTGGGAGCTCATCAAAGCTTGGTCCCATGCATCTTCTGGAATCCAGACAGAAGAAATTTTTCTCTTTGGGCATCTTGGTGTCAGTTAGAACACAAAAGCAGGATGTGTTCACCTGGTTAGATACCCACTATGAGTCTCATTAGGTTCAATCTGGTGTTGTGATTGAATTACAGATGGGCTTCCGCTAAAGCACCTTCCAGGTAAGCAAACGATTAAAAAGTGAGGAGAGGATTTCCATACCCTCCAGAGAGCTCATCATAACCCTGGTTCTGGCTGCCTAGATCCACACACTGTTATTTGCCTCATCCCAACTTCTCTGATCATTGATTAGTTTCTAAGATCTGATTGGCTCTAAACAGATCATTAGCCTTTTAATTATAGGTTTCGTTGAGTCATGTCATGAGTGCCATCATGAGGTTTTTGTGTTGCTTGTTTTGGGTTTTATTGCTGTCCACATTTATGAGATTCTACCACAGGGCTTGTGCTGCAAGGCCAATCTAGCCCATGGACTTGTTAGTGAAGAGCTCTCTCTCTCTCTCTCTCTCTCTCTCTCTCTCTCTCTCTCTCTCTCTCTCTCCTCTCTCTCTCTCTGCCTCTCACTCAACATATCACAGAATTTATTAGTTTTTTCATCGCTGGTACAAAGCATCTAGCACAACTTAGTAGAGGTGAGGTTTACTTTGATTCACAGATTCAGTGGGTTTATTCCATGATGAGCCACTAGCAAGGCCGAAGGGAATGGGGAAAGAGCTTGGAGGAGAGAAGCTGTTCATGGCACGGTGGCCAGGAAGCAGCAAGAATGTGAGGTGCTAAGGACATGACCAGCCACCTATATCTTCCAGCCTGGCCCCACCTCTGAGCAGCACAGTTGACTATAAATTCATCTGTGCATTATTCCATTAATGAGCATAGCAACCCTAATTTAGTCACCTTCCACAATCCTACCTCTGAGCACTTCAGAGGAAGTCTTAGATCTCAGCATCATTAAAGACTTTTAAAATACTTTAATATATAATAACAAGAAAAAAATTAGCGACAGAGACCACATGTGGTTCTTAAAGCTATATATATATATATGGATGTGGTCATGTTCTCGCACGTGCATGCATGTGTGTGTGTGCACCTTTAAGTCAGTATTTTCTGATGTTTATCCTAGAACAGAAGTGAGACAAAGGCACATGAATCTAGCTAGCCTGATGGAACACAAAGGACGACGCGGGGACTCTCTGGGTGCCTTGTCTTCATCGTCACTGGATGGTTCCACCCAAACATCAGGTTATGGAATATTGACTGCAAAAATTGCTCCCAGTGAACCACAGCCACCGCTCCCCAGGGGATACTTGCTATCTCCCGTACCCCCACCCTCATCTCCCCCCGAAGATTCAGTCTCCAGCTGAGGACTGAGCAATACGTGGACACAATAAGACACCCGGTCTCCTATGCCCATCAGAATGTCACTTGGGGCTACAATATAGACTCTGTAGCTCCCTATAGAATCCACTAGAATTTGCACTGCACTCAAGGTCATATCGCACTTAGATTTTTCTAGTGGCCTATTTTTCCTCTTGTCCTCTCTCCCAGGAACACATGCTCAATAAATCATTCGCACAGGAATTTCTGTCTCAGGCACTCGCTGTAAGGAATACGCCCTGAGAGAGGGAGGGCTGAAACGAAAGCTGTGGGGAAATTTTCTGGGTTTCTTATCACAATATTATTGGGAGAAAGAAAGTAATTCTTCTGACCTGTGTTTTAAAACATGTAGCCAAGCATGATCTTGGGTCAGGCTGAATATTTCTCTGGCCGCAGACAGGTAAGTATCAGTTCATATGCTTGTGCTCGTCTCAAAATCAAACTTTCCTCTCCATCCCTAATGAAGCCTATGCCAAGGCATTCTCAAGCCTGAAAGGGAAGCAATCAACATGCTAAAGACACAGTTAATTAGGTAAGGCTTTCAGGAAAACGACAAAGCACATAAAAATAGAGATGCATATGAGATCATTGGTAAAATGAAAATGATTTGTAGAAAGTCTTCTATTTTCTCAAAATTGTCAAATGTATTTTTCAGAATAAATTTACTGTGGAATTATTTTTTAAGAAATTTAATATTTTGACTTATTGTACTCTCTTATAGATTTGTTCCCAAATACAACATGGATCCGACTAGGTTAGAAATACAAAGAAAAGAGCTTCGGGATCCAAATTAACGAATTTTAGCTTCCTCGGTCATCATTTTACACTTTATTTTTGTTTTGTCAATAAACATAGGATATCTAAAAAAGCAGTAAAACATTTATTTTTAATGGGTCATTGTATGGACAAAAATAATAAAAGACTGACTTAAACTTCTTTTTCTTTTTTCTTTACTTTTCTCTCTTTCTCTTTTTTTAAGCTGAACAGCTAATTTTGGAAAAGAATGGACACCAAACGAGCTTGGAACGAAGTGGAGGATATTGTAAAGGTTTTGGAAAAGAACCAAGAATAACTTGACAATGGTCCACAAGGACCAAAAAGGAAGACAGAGTCTCGGTATTTATTGTCATAGCACATTTTGATGCCAAGTTGTTTGTTTTCCATAATGGCTTTGCCCATGAGAAAATTTCACGTATGAAAATAGCACATGGTCATTCTTACTCAAATAAAATAAAAGATGAAGAAATGGTAGGGCTTTTTTCATTAAAAGAGCACACTCCCGTGAGTCTGTCCAGCTGAACCTCTCTCTAGATTCTTATCTACATATTAAACTAATCTATCCTTAACTATTTTTTAATTACATTTTGGCTACATTTGTGTTTGTCTCCCAGAAAAGCTGTTTGCACAGAGGTCTTATCTGCTGCCCGCGTTAGGCCAGGCTTTCTTCCACGCGTCGTTTACATTAAGAACTTCTCCTCCTTATCGGCAACCCTCATTATCCAAATTAAGTTTCTGACCTTCATTCTATTTTGCTAATTGAGGTTTAACAATACCAAAATTCTGATTGTGTGATTTATGAGAATAAAGAAAAATAAGCACTGGACATAAAATTAATAATTGCTCAACAATATTAATTTTTACCATGTTTTGAGTTCCCAGCTCCTTTCTAACCATAAAAAATAGGTTTTATTTTTCTTTAAATTCTTAAGTGTTAGTACCAGGCAGATTTTCTCTGGACATGGAGAAGGAGCCAGTTATAGAAGCTGTCATTAATTACTCAGAAGAAAAGTGAGTGAAGCAGGATCAGCAGAAGAAAGCTGTGGTCTCCTCGGACCTCCTGAGATCTTCACTCAGGCACCAAGGGCCTCCGAGAGGGGATGACTTCATACCTCTATCTCCCGCAGAAGGGGGAGGGGCAGGAGCCCATTCCCTTCCTTTTATCTGACGCTAATTTTAAGCTTTTTAAATACATTTGATGACAGAGACTGAAGGAAGTTATACTTATTCATCATTCATAATATTTAAGGTCTGATGTTGAGCTAGATGACAGCTTAGTTAAATCAGATGGATAAATAGATACCTAGATACTTAAGTTATAAGTATTTAATTATTTAAGTAAAATTTATACAGTTAGATAAATATAACTGAACTTTCTCTCCCCCCCCCCATGTTCGTATTATTAAGAATTCTCCAGAAAAATAGAATTAATGAAAAACCTAGGTGCAAAAGTATGAAAGGGAATTTCCCCGATAGGCTTAGAGGATCTTCCGCCTGTGAGAACAGAGGCTGGGGAGTTCCCAACGACCCTCTGCAGGTGGGCAAGCTGGCCATCCGCACCATGCGGCTGAGACTACAAGACAGGAGTTGCGGAACACGGAAACCTGGGATGCGTTGCTCGCCCGAGGTCAAGGGCTGGAAATTCATTGCAGAGCTGCCAGTGTGAATGTGCACTGCAGATGGGATGTACCGGGATGATGGTGGACAATGGAGCTCTTCCAGAAAAGGAAAAAAAAAAAAAAGAAAAAGAAAAAAAGACACACCCTTTTCCTTTTTATTCTCTCCAGGGCTCCAGCTCTGTTGGTTGGTGCTGCCCACATCCTGTGTAGATCTTTCCCCAGTTGTCTCCCTCCACGTCAATCATCCACAGGCACCGGAACTGTGCCTTGCCGACCTGTGAGGTTCCTCTTCCTTCATTTAACTTGACAAAGCATGATAAAAGCCATCGTGTAGATATATAATCAAGTTATAAATATTCACATTATATAATAAATTTATTAATGTGTAATTAATCTCTTAAAATTTAGTTTTATTAATTTATAATGTTCATATTTATTCTATAAATATCTGGTTAATTGATAAATATCTTTAAAAGTATATGAAAGTTTATGTGCATTTTTATTTTTATGTATTATTTTACAAGGAATTCGTGTATTTCAGAAACTGAAAATACAGACTAAAATTTAGATATCTGTTCATTTTTGTTTTACCTGACAGCCTACACCTTTGATCAGAAACATAAGTTCTTATTAAACATGATATCTTTTATTTCCAATTTGCTCTGATTGTATGGTTATATTGGTAAACACAGGTTATATTTTCTAATATTGAAAGGAAAAATACAGTACTGCCCAAGTATTAGAGTTTCAGAGGTTCTCACTCTCTGATTTCTTGAACTAGAAATGTATTCCAAAGGGTAACTGACATTTTATTCTTCAGTTAACAATATGAAAATGAACATGTGAATGAGAACTTAACCCCATGGTTCTTTTAGGGTGATGTTAAAATAACAGAAGAGGCAATCGATTTCAGAGAATCCAGCCCCTGTTTGGCTGAGCAAATTGTGTTCATCTTGTTGTTAGCGTCTCTTTGAAGAGCAAATATGTAAGAGCTCAGATTATCCATTGTATACCAAGAAAACCAAAATGAATAGAAAAATCTCTGAGTAATTCGGTAGTACATGACATCACTTATGTCAAGCGTGCATGCAATCACGAATGCAAGTATCCCAGCCTCCCACGGCTGGACCTGTGCCTGTACGGTGGCCCAAAGGTCCTCTCACCTTTCCTATAACCACGCAATTGCACACCTGAAAAACTGGCCTGACATTGTAATGATTTTTTGGTGCATTTATAACTTTACACACAATTGATTACATAGCTGTTCATGCTAAGAGACAGAAAAGATTTAACAGAAAGAAAAAACAGTTAATGACAGAAAAGTAGCATCCGAAACCTAGCTCTATCACATTCTAATTAGTATTGTCAGTAGATCATATACACATGGTTTCCTTCTGTGTGACGCTTTGGAGAAGTGGAGTTTTATAAATTAGGTCAAAATTTCATTAAAAGATTTGATACTTTTTTGGGTTTATTTTTTGTGTGTGTTATTGGAGATTGAATACAGGCCCTACACAATGAGCTCATCACTTTTTGTGACATTTATTTTTGTATGTGCTACTTATTTCACTTGCAGTGTGACCTCATTCTTTCCATTGCACAGGAGGCTTCCAAGCTGGAACAATCAGTCAACTACTCCCCGGCCCCGGCCCACCCCCAAAGACGTAGAGGACGCTCAGGTCGAAGATGTCTCCTGGAACTTTGACCCCGGCTTCTGTTTCCGCAACCACTGAGCACAAAGCGAACATAATTTGCCCGTGAACACGAGTTCATTGAATGAAGCTGAGTGTCCTCATTCATAGCCGAATGGAGAGCCTTGTCACTCTCTGCTGAAGAAAAATCTGGAATAATTTGGGAAAGGACACTTCGTAGGGAAAAGTCTATGTTTCCCAGGGGCAGGGCTGGGGGAAATGCCGTGGAAATCAGGTGGCTGGTATTACCTGGGACTCCTTTGGTTCCACAACCCAGAAACTAACCTGGAGTTGCCTTAGGGAAAGGCTGACTTTATTGTACCAAGAAAAGCGTAAGTAAATAAATGACATGCTCCCAGGCCACAAGGCGTGGGAGACAAACACGTGTCGACGATGGCTTTCCCAGGCCTCTTGTCTTGGCCTCTGCTCCTGTGACTTGAGGTTTTTTGCATTACCAGTTGGGCATCTTCCTGTGACATTTCTACCTTGGCGTGGCATGTATGGCTGACTAGTGGGAAATTTCTTAAAATTCTTAGATTTTCTTAGAGACGCTTGTGGAGTTTGGGATATTTTCCCCTGCAGTTTGCGCCTTCCAGTAGTCTTATAAACAAATAATTCCTAGAACTAGAATATCTCCTATTTAAATAATAATGGATGTTTCTATTTTCCTGACTCAACTTGGACAGGTACAGTGTTAATAAAAGAACTCAAGAACTTTGAGTAAATGACAATCGATATGTAGTTACAACTCCCATCAGTTTGTTGATGGCTTGTACATTCTTGCAAACCCCCTCCCCTTTATTCTTGTACATTAATTTACCAATTAAATTAGGTTACTTACTCTCCTTTCTTCCAGCAACAGATCTACGCAGATGAACCTTACATCACAGTCACATAAATGTAATGGAAATGTGTCAGGGTCTTCGGGGTCCCTGGCTGCTGTTGGCCATTAGCAATACGGAATCAGTGAAGTCTGGGGGTGCAGAGCCTCGAGTGATTGTGAGTACAATGGAATAGCATCCTAGGGACTGAATCAGCCTTAACAGCTAGTTTATGGTCCACGGGGAGGGAGGAGGGTAGGCCGGGGTACCAGGGCAAGAGTCATTCACTGGTGGGAGGAAGTCTGGGGTCTGAAAGTTGCCTAATTTGCTTGATGGGTTTCTCAAAACCTGATCACGTGAATTCTGGTAAGGGTCTCGGGGTAGGGGAAAATTGGGAATTTGAGTAGAGTGACGCCTGAACTGTGGGCTGTCCTGGGCCTGGGATAAGAGGGAGGGTCTCCACTCCTGCTGGTCTCAAGAGGAAACTATCGGGGTCTGAGCCACCGTCCACCTTTCGGTATCTCTCGGCCTAGTCAGAGTCCCACAGAAATAGTACAATTTGGGTCCTTGGAGGGTAGCTTCTGAATTTGTTTATTCTCTTCTTTCCAATGTTATGTCCAACTGCCTTTCTTCCTCTATAAAATTTTATTGATTTTTAAAATAATTTGTTCTAACTGTATTAAAATGATAATCATAATAACATAATGGTAAAATAAAGTGTAATTTACTTGTTTACATATTATTAAAAGTATATTTGTCTTAGTTACTTTCTCATCACTGTGACTCAATACCCGACACCCACAACTTAGGGAGGACAGATTTACTTTAATTTACAGTTTCAGAAGATCCCAGTCCATTCACAGGTGGGCGGCTGGAAAATGATGGATACTTACGGCAGCGCTGGAGTCGGGGCAGGGCCAGAGCCAGGGCGCCAGAGGCAAAGATCCCCACAACATGGTGGGACAGAGAGACAGGAAGGAAGGATGGAACCCGCAACAAGCCCCTCCGGGTCAAGTCCTAAGTATCCGCCCCTTCCTTCCAAGTCTCACTTCTCATCCCTATATGGTATCCATAGCAACGTAAGGTTTCGGGGGGGGGGATGCTCCACATCCAAAACACCACAATTGTCTTTTTAAATAAAATTACAAAGCAACCTATTTTGAAAAAAAGGGATCACTTAGAAAAACCTCCCTATAATCTATTTTTAGATTCTTATGTGAGAAAAAAAAAAGTGTCCAAGCTACACGTACTATAGGTTCACAGCTTCTGTCGGTATCTCTGGCAAGTTATCTCCCCCTTCGGGTGTGTAAAAGCCTGTCGGGGTTACTTTCTCACTGTGACTCAATTAACCGACATCCACAACTTAGAAATGAAGGATGTATTGTAGCTTACAGTTTCAGAAGCTCTCCGTCCATTCAAAGGTGGGTGGCGGCAGCTAGAGTCAGAGCCAGAGTTCCTGGGGCAGAGATCCTTACAGCAAGGTGAGACACAGAGAGAGACTGGGAGGAAGGGTGGAACCAGCACATGCCCCTGCAGCTCAAGCCCCCAGCACCTGTCCCTTCCAGCCAGGCACCACTACCCGACTCCTACACAATATTTAGGAGGATGAGGATTTTGGGAGACACTCCAGATCCAAACCACCAGAGAGCTCTTCAGACAATGGAGATAAAAGTGCTTCCTTCACATGGATTGCAAGGGGTTCTTGGGGTTTATTACCAATGCTTTCCATGTGCCTGACTTGGTATGTCTATTGTGGGCTCTTTTAAACTTACTTTCCATTTTACTGATGAGTTTTTAATGGTACTCACAGGGAAACACATAAGTAATTTCAGATCACCTTTATGTAACATTCTGTAACAGTCCTAGCAAGATTTTATGTAACACAACCCCTTTCCCTCATTTACCTTCCACTGATGGATTAGAGTGCTTTCTTTTATTAATTTTTATTTTTTTTCATTCCCACCTATTCTCCCTCTTTAAAAAAAACTTCTTTTAGTTTATTAAGTAGATTGATGTGCTCACAATTTTACTTAGTAAAATAATGTTTTAGACACAAGGTCTTTCCAGGGAGATAGGAAATCAAATTGGTTTTCGTATCATGGACAATCAAATTTAAATAGATACTAAATTACTTATTTAAAATGTTTAATTTTAAATAATTAAAACCCAAACTACTAACCCATTGGTAATTTAATGTGAATTACATATTTATATTTTTGGCAGATTTTAAGTTGGTACATCTTTTTAATAATTTTCTGGAAATATTTGTGCATTGAATGTGGGATGAGATTGCCCTATGTTACAATTTTTTGCAAATACTAAATAAAAATCCTCTTATTTTTAATTTTTCTTCCCTTAAAAACTTTTAAATTGTTATAACTAACAGTTAGTAAAAATGTTGTCAAATATTTTCTCTGGTTTTTATTATCGAAAGAGATTTTTTTCACTCTGTATGCTTTAAAAGTATTCTTCATGCTTTCTAATATTTTACTTCAATATTTAAGTATAATCCGAACTCTCTAAATTTACATGTCAAGTAAATAAATGTTAAATTTATCCCAAAATATTTAAGAAATATCTACATCTCCCATCAACCCTGCATGTTCACATAAATTAACAATTTTTAATTTTTTCATTAGTACCTTAACTAAAAGTCTTGTAATTTAATACCTGCCAAATATTGTCTATAGTGTATAGCTCTTGAAATCAAAAATCACAGGATGCCTCCTGCCACCTACAGGGAGGAAAGGGGCAGAGGTATAGAGCATCAGATACTGGGAAGTCTCAGTGCCTCTGCTAAGTTACGGAGGTACTAAGAGTAGGGGTCGGACATTCTCCTTACCAATTTTTGAACAGAAAACTTCACCAACTTACAGATTAAAAAGACTGTTTTTCATTCATTGAACATTCCCTCCAGGAACAGATTAAAGACATAGCATTGTTTGCTCAAATAGATTTTCCTCTCAAGTCTCCACAGAGACGGGTGGGTGGTATTAACTTACGTATTTTTGTCAGTGGCGCATACATTTGCAATGTTTCACTAATCATTATAAACATTACTACTTTTGGCAAATATTAGTGAAGTGGATTTAGTAACAAAACTATACTTTTTAAAAAAAAATCTGGGGTCTAGAAATTAAGTGATAAAGAGGAGAGCTGAGTTTGCCGTCAAGACTGGGGTGTGAGTGGTGAGGAGACAGAGAGGATGGTGTGGGTCTGGGGGCAGCATCAGCAGGAGAGAGGGGATAAATCCGCAGAGAGTAATCAAATCTCTCTCCTCTGCTCTGGCGCACAGAACAGCCCTTCAGGTGAGTGTCAGGACGAGTCTTATGTGAGTCTCACATGCTCATTGGGCACAGTAATTATTGGTAATTTCTCTGCTTGTGACCAAATTTCGAGCCATGTAAAATCTCCTTTCTTTTCCTTTCCCATACAGATCCCAGTACATCCTCATGGAAGAACTATCAGCAAGTGGGACTCTCTAAGCCTCCTGGTGTCCTGTAATGACATTAAGTCTCCTTGCAGTACATTGCTCTGGCATTAGAAGTATTTGACCATTACTGTGGGTACTGCTTTTGTTAATAGGTGTTTAATTTTCTGTATAATTTCTTCTGTAGACATAATGTAAAATACTAGAATGGATGATGCTAACTGCTAACTCTAAACTCAGAAGTAAAACATAGAGAAATAGCATCCTAGGCTATTATGCTAATTGAGTTCGCTAAAGCACACCGAAGTTATACTAAACAAGTGCTTGTAAATGGCTTGTATGTGTGTGTGTGTGTGTAAAAACCAACAAACAATATTTAAAAATTCTTACTTACACAATAGTTAAAAAGCTATATGCCTGAGTGAACATTTAATTTCTCAGACTCAAACTACTACATTTATTTTACAGCTAAAAACAAAATAAATCAGATGTAATATCAGGATTTCAAAGCTACAACAGCTGTTAAGTAAGGCTTCGGCACTAGTAAGTAAGAATGCTCAGGAATATCTTGGGATGATTATATTTCAATCTTCATATTTTCATTTGTATTCAAATTCCTCAAAAGTTAATAATTTAAAACCTTTTTAGACAAAAGTATCAAAAGAATGGTAGACCTAGATTATTCCTAATGACCAAAAAGTTGTTAATTAAATTTTTTGTTTGTTTCTTAACCCAGTATAAAATTAGCTCTTTCTGCTTCAGTCACTGTGAAAACAGCACAACTGCTTTGCAGAAATCCACCAGAATGCACCAGAATGCAGGAGCCGCTAGTGCTCTGAAAATCCAGACGTGAGGAAAGTTTTAAGGTTCACTGAAAGAAAACCACAAGACGATTTCATCATACTAAAATCTCAGCCTCTTCTGAGCCTTGTTTATGGACCTGTCTGTGGACAGGTACTCAAATAAATTATGCAAAAATACATACATCACTTTTTTCTTTTCTTCGCTTTGCTTTTCTTTTTCTTTTCTTTTTTCTTTCTTTTTTTTTTTGAGGCCGGGTTTCACTCTGTAGTCTAGGCTTGTCCTAAACTCACTCTACAGCCCAGCCTTGGACTCACAGCAATCCTCTTGTCTCAGCCTTCTGAGTGCTGGGATAACAGTCGTGTACCACCACGGCCTGCATTAGTGGTGCTGGGGAAGCGTACTTGGGGTTTTGCACTTGGTAGGTAAGTGCTTTAACTGCTCTGCCATTTCTCTGGCTTCTATTTATATAATTTAAGTGACTCTCATGATGTACGGTGGTGGACTGACAATAGGTAAAAGAGTTTTTAGAGAACTAATAATATGGAAAAATATTTTCTATCTAAATTTAAATCTGTATCTACAATATTTATAATCTTATTGATAACTAATCTTTCAGTTCTTTTTAATTTATAATTTATTTTTTGTATTTTATTATTATTAATTTTATCTTTTCTTGGGCTAATTAGATCACTAGAATCTATTTGAGTGGTTTAGCCTAGGCATTTTTCATTTTAAATAAAAGTATAGTGGAATGATTAACCCCAAATCAAAGTGGTCAGAATCAAAGTGTTCAATCAGCAATTAAAACAAACAGTGTTAGAATTTTGTATAGTTGAGAATGGATATTTTATGAAGATTCAGAAACCATTTTCTTTGTTTTCTTAAAAGGTGTGTCTTCTTAGGTCTCAGTAGAAAGTTAAATAAATTTAACCTTTTTAAATAAAATTTTAGTGATATAACAATAACAAATACTTTGGTGTAAATATGTGTATTAAAGCATAATAAGAAACATTTTATTATTGTTAAAATTAACACAGATACTCTCAATGTTTCAATTTAAAATATTTGGAAATGCATTTAATGACAAAAGATATATCATGTAAATAGTTTTAAAGCAATAATTTTCTAAGAAGTTATTTAAATATGTTTGAATTCTCTGCTAAGTTTTACTAACTATTAAGTAATCCAACATTATTACTGCTTCAAATAGAAGCCGAGATTATACTGTAAATGCAGGCCATCAAACTGTAACAAATGCGGGTTTTTTAGTTAGACCAACCTGTGTTTCAGATCTACATGTAGTGCTTATTAGCTCCTTGAAGTAGGCTGTTCATTTAATTAAAATTAAGCTATCTTATACATATTTCTTCAATTTTAAAATCAGTATAGAACTACTCATGTCTTGCAATCTTTGTGAAAATTAAATGAAATAAACTGTTTGCAATATGTAATATCCTGGAAGTGCTCAGCAAACACAAACTATTTACTATTATCAGTGCGTTTTTCTGCTCCAAATGTAACTGCTGTACCTGATTTTTTTTTCTTGTGGCATCTAAAGAGGTTACCAATACCTTTCTTGTGAAATGAATTTAATTAATTATTATAAAACATTGAGTTTAACTGTCAACATCAAATCAAAATATCGAAACAGCTTCTGACCTAAAAATCTTCACCCAAATTTTCTTCTCTTTTCAAAAACCAGGTTTTTCAAGAAAAGATAATTTCATCTTGGAGACTGAAGTTGTAAAAATATGAGAAAAATATTACCGACATAGAACAGAGATATTATGTGTCTATGTTTACCTAAATATGTAACCATTAAACCCCTATGAGACAAAATTCTCTACTATCTACCATGACAAAGTACTATGAGGTCAAGGGCAACAGGGGAGAAACATTTTTATAACTACAGCAATAAAGTGAATTCTACTTTCACTATTGAAAGTATTAGAGTATTTCCTTTTATAATACATCTGGTTTATGAAGAATTCTTTTTGATTATATGAAAATATGGGAGAATAAACTTGACAACTACCTAATTTGAAGTCACAAAAGCTCTGCTCTGAGCTCATCTGAACATTTTCAGTTAAAGAAATAAATACGTTTCTCCTGAGGATTTAAAAAGTATGTGTTCCTTCTCTTTACCATTCTTAGAAGAAGCGTTTCCCCGCTATCAAGTGCCTGTTAAATATATGACATATGTGAGCTAATAAAAAAGTAATAACTACTTACTAATACAGAAGCTTTTGAGACTCCCAAATGAATGAACGTTAAACTCTACATTGAAGGTGCACTTTGCACTGGATTATCAAATATTTTAACAGTGGAGATAAAGTTTAGGATCATGCCTACGACACGTTAGCAGCACCTCATGGCAGTGTGGAGGAAGGGGGTTATTTAGAGTTCAAACGAGCCCAGCCTCCTCCCTACCTCTCACTTGAGAGCCAAGGGGAAAAAGGTCTTTCAAAAAGAAAAGAAAGAAAAAGAAAGGGGAAAAAAACAGTACTCGAGAAACAGGAACTAAAAGAAATTACGTGTGTAACATCTACTTGAAAGATCTGAAAGATCAAGTATACTGTATCGGGGAGTGTGAAAGACTCTAATAAATCCATTCAAATTGATTCAAATATAATTATGCCAATTATACTTCAAGAGCCCTGTGTTTCAACTGTTTTCAGTAGCTTTATTGTTTTTAATATTACTAATCCACACGTTGTCTCTATGGTGCTTGTCGAAATTCTCTGAAGCAAATCTGTGCCATGGTTATATTCCTAAACTATCATTAGCATAAATCACCTCAAAACAGGATGCTTATGAAGTAATTTTTATCTTTTTATTTAGAAAAAAATTATTATGTATTTATTATTAGGTAAATAATAGAGATGGTTCAGTATAAAACTAGAACTTGGACTTTTTCTGTAAACTGAGCAACCAGCCATCAATGTCATTTACTCAAATTTGTGAAAGTAATTATGTCAGTGCTAACTTTATCTTTATTCAAAGTTCTGGAAAATAGGCTGATAATTCTGATCCGCGATTACGTTTGCTGTCACTATGAATGTTTGCTGCTGGAGCTTGGGTCCTCTTCTTGAGATCTCTCTCGAAACAACCACCTAAATCAGTACTTCAAGGAAAATTGTCCAATTTACAAGATAGGAAGATAAAAATCTATTTTGATATCATTAGAAACATCTTTGGCCAAACCAGAATTACCTTCTCTCTTATTGCTGTCTTACACTAAGTGAATTGGATGAAAACAGTACTAAGAATGACAGACAATTAGACATTAAAGAAATGGAATTTGAACTTGACAGAGCACATTAGGTTCAGTTGTTACACAGATGTTACAGAATCAGTGTTGTATAAGGGGTAACGAAACCCCGCAAGTTCTTTCATCCGTGATTTTCACCTTAAACGGTTTATTGAAATGTGAGATTTGCTAGGTATTGACATTTACCTCAGAGATTTAAAGAAAACAGGACCTTTCCCCACTTACCAACTGAATAACCAAACCCTATGTATCTATCTATCATCTATCTATCTATCTATCTATCTATCTATCTATCTATCTGTGTGAACACACACACACACACACACACACACACACACACACACACATGTATATAGCAAAGACTGGTTTTACTTCCCATGAAGAACATGTGATGTTTTTCAATATTTTCCAAATGTGGAGGAGTATGGAATCTTCATACAAATGGAAGTTCAACATTTCTCTCAACCCCTGTAGGCCTTGACTAGAAACAAGTCATCTTACACTGGGCAAGAAGTTTTAGTTTTGCTTTATAAGGTTTTGGACTATGAGCCACTTCAGCTAATGAAATCATGATATTCTTTGCCATTCTTTTATTAGAATACAGTTAGACCTTCCAGAAGAGAAGAATTGCTAGCAGTAGAATGTTTTATTTAATCAGAAAATATGGGCAGTGGTCAGTAAAACGCCAGCCTAACTTCAATAGGTGGCTTCCTTATTGAAGTCATCATCAAACGCAACAGTACCACTGCTGGGCAGAACTCTTTTGGTGAAATTTGGAAGTTAATGTGGTTAGACTAAAACATGAAAAAGTCCTTAAAATTGTGGTCAGGCTTTTTGTTGGCAGTCAGAACTGACACAAGAGCAGGAGGGTGCGCTGAAGTCTCATACGCCTATGACGCCACCGGGCTCCACGGCCTGCAGATTTCTTGAAACCAATATGACATGACTGGGGAAAACGGCCACCAAAGAAACTGACTGGTTTTTGCCGTCAGCATCCGGCCTTTTATTTGCCATTGTCTAACAACAATTGGCCAGTTTCACATACATATTTGGAAGAACGGGAGCGAAAGGAGAAGATTTTCCAAACCTGATGGTGATTTAAAACACCAGCATAGACCAGTACCATGCCGTAGTTCACCAAGCCAAGACTTCGGGAACACAGAGCTCAGGGCAGCATGCGGAAAGCTTGGTCAGACCTTCACCCGATTCGTGCACCTTGACCTCCTGAACCAACGCTCACAGCCAGTTAGCTCTGAGCCACGGTGGCCCAGCCGCAAACACGACATGTGAGCATGACCAGCAGTGACAGGCTGCTCAACCGTAGCTGTCATCTGGCCGATTCTGTCCACAAACCATCAACATAATTCACTCTAAAGGGCTTTCTGAGAGGGCCTAATGCCTTCTCTTTTCTCCCTCATACAGTGCAGAATGTAGGACAGCTTATTTTAATTTGATGACCTGAACTATGATCTAATAAGGGACAGATGTGGCAGCTAAATCCCTGGGCTATTTATTGTCAATTAGAATAAATCCTAAATAAACTCCCTTCATTCTAAACTTGACCCATTCTTGAACAGCAGGCAAAAAAAAAAAAAAAAGTGACAACACATAGGAAAGGAAATGCGGGGAAGTGGAAGAAAGAGCCAGTGGAATGTAAATACTGGGAGAGAGGGGACTCTTCAAACAACATTAGAAAGATGAGCAATGATAATGACATTTTGATGTCGAATAATTGCTATTGAATTTTTTTTAAATTGTGGAAGATATGTATGGGAAGAATACAAAGGAATATCAAGCTGTCAAATAAAATGTACCATGTTATTAGAGTTAAGCTAAAAATAAATGCATTTATGTGAATAAAAAGTCATTATTCAGACTAAGAAGACAAAATGCCCTCCAAGAGTGAAGTGCAAACTTTTTCTGCTATTATTCATTGTCGATATACATTTCAAAACAAGATCTAGGACACCAGACCATCAATCCGTATGCATCTGTCAAACAAAACCTCCTTGAACCAATATTTACTTTCTCGTGTGTGTTACCCTCTAATTTATGTGCTGTTTTCTCACATTAAGAATGCTAATCACAAATCTTTTGGTTTATATCTTCATCTCCACAAAGGACAGGATGCACCATTTGAAAAATAGACCTCAGAACAGAAGAAAAAGTACCAAAAGGGAACTTCCAAACGAAATTTAAGCATTTTAACACACTGATAATCAAAGAGGATTTAACAACCCAAGAAGGGGGCAAAGACTTTCTTGTCCTATGCAAAAGCAATGTATGAGAATGTTGTTAAATGATTTCTTGAGTCTAAAGGGCCCAGTGGAAAACATGAAAAATGTAAACATTGTAGTGTGTGACTGGTTTCATTAACCAGAGCCAGGCACTGTTTGCTAAATACTTGTTTCTAAAGCTTATAAAATATAAAATATAAGCATCACTTTTTACCTTCATATGTAAAATCACTAGAAATGATAAAAAATGCCATGTAGGCTCAAGATTCAAAGGAACTTAGAATTTTATTATGTAAATATAGTGATTCTCCACGTTTTAGGAATATTCAAGAACATTTAAGAGGCATGGTTTGCCAGAATTTTATTGAGATCTAACTGTAGTTTTAAATATGTTTGTGAGGACAGTATTGACAAGTAAAATTGCTCAAAAGAAGTCAGTCATTGTGCTGGGGATGCAGTTGTAGCTCAGTGGTAGAGTGTTTGTCTAGCAGGCCCAAAGGCCTGGATTCAATCTCTATCAAGTGGGGTGAGGGAGGGAAAAGAGAGAGACAGAGACAGACAGACAGACAGACAGAGACAGAGACAGAAACAACGTTTCGATAGAGGCAGAGAGAACATACCACCTTTTTCCCTACAGCAACAGCTCTGTTGAATAGTTTTATTGTTTATGGATACTCCTATTTTTCTCTCAGGCAGAATTAGGGATAGCCGAATGACATTGGTTGTCTGAAGAAAACTTGCCTAAAAAGTATCATTGTCATTCATCTCTTTAGACTTTCTAAAACTAAATAAATAAATAAAAAGTTTTCTTCAGTTGGGGCCCAGAATGTGTTTGTAAACCTCTCACAGAAGATCTCCATTGCAATATTGGTGAGCAAGTAAGTTTTAAACTCTAACCTTTCCCCCTTTCTCTGTGTGCATGTAAACTAATGATTCCATATTTTAAACAAGTAAAAAGTGTCCATAAATGAGTCACGATAAACCATGAACTTGAAATACTTTTTAAAATTCTATATCTAGTCACAAACAGATTTCACCAGATTATGGATCCCATGAAAAAGGTGTTTTTAGTCATATGCAAAAATGAAAATCTTCTTATCAAGCGACTACATATTTTGTAATGATTCCTGATGTGAAAATGGAACGTATTTACCAGCAACACTACAGTATAGGTATTTCAGTTTGCATAAGGAATGTGTTTTCTTCACCTCATAAAAATCAACATCAAACCCAAAGAGAAGTGAAAGCCTAAGATTACTTTTGGGCTAGTCAGTAGCCCAGATTTCCACCTACATCCTGCCTGTGGGGATGCCTGGAAGGGTCGTGCACCATTCAAAATTCAGCCGGAAATGCTATCAGCAGTTGGGATGCGCACCAGAGCGAAGATGAGTTGGGTTGACACTGGGCAGGAGGACTTTGAATAACCCTCCCTATGCTCCCAGAGCCTGAGTTCTCTCCCTGTGTTCACACAGGGAAGAGAGAAGGAACAGCCATAATTCAAGATGTCGACTAGCTTTATTTCTCTTTGGAGATTTGTTCTTATCTCCTAGCAACTTGCCGTTTATCTTGGGACTTCAGTCTAGGTGATAAGGACTTTGTGTTTTCACAGTTCCTCAGTTTGAATCTCAATGAATTATGGATATTAAAAAGTTCCCCCTGCAACTATGATCTATTTTACTACCTGAGGATCAATGATAAAAGTAAAGTTAATTTAGTGCTCCAAGCGATCAAAGATGGCAATGCTGTCACTATTAATCACGTTATTCCATTAATTTTCATTAATCATAAATAAGCAAGAGAAACTCAAAACAATGTTCATTATTTTTGTTTAGGAGTAAAAATAATAAAGACTAAACTCAAAAACACACACATAAATACTTGTGACAAAAAATGCAATCAGAAATTTTCTTAAATTATAAATTACTCTTTGCACATCTGTGTTTTCTTTATTCCTTCAAAAAAACACAAACCAATGAAACAAACAAAAACACTAAAGTGAAAATGCCCATAATTTTAGGAATTAGAAGTAAAAAGCTTTGATATCAATATCCAAATTCCCTATTATTCAGCAGTAAGTAGAATTGTTAAAAATTATATGATACTATCTTAACGGAACCTTACACAGACAATAAATACAATACACAATAATCATTTAAATAACTTTTAATGTTTATGATATAAAATCAATTGAAAATATAAATAAAAATTAAACAATATAGTTTCAAAATACGAATGCATGTGAGGTTAAAAACACAGAAACCGCAGGGCTCAGTGTTAGAACATTTATCTTGCATGTGAAAGGCCTCAGATTTGATCAACAATACTGTGAAAACAAAGAGAAAATTTGTGCTGGAGGAATGAAACAGTGGATAAAGCACTTGCCTGGCAAGTGCAAACCTTGGGTCCGGTTCCTCAGCACCACATAAATTGAGTGTGTTTGGGCACACCTGTAATCCCAGCACTAGAGAGGCCTGAGGCAGGAGGATTGCCATGAGTACAAGTCTAGCCTGGGCTCCATAGTGAGTTCAGGACCAACGTGGGCTACAGAGCAAGACTCTGTCTCAAAAGTAAATAAATAAATAAGTAAATAAATTTAATTTTCTTAGAATTAACAGTGTTTTGGTTTACAAATATTGCAATATATACCTATATGTATATTACCCATTCAGAATAATTGTATAAGCAAGTAATAGAAATTGAAATTGTAAGTCGCCAAGCATCTTATACACAAAAATGTGTACAGTTGTATCATTACCACGAAATATAGGAGTAATGAGCACAGGCTTACGTTATGATGCCAATGTCACTGGTGATCAGAAAAGTGTGAAATAAGACAGCGCACTGATATTGTTTGATAGAATAAGTGTGACAACTACACGGTTTAAGGGAGTCGCAAGGATGTGGAAACTCGGATGTGGTCCGTGCAAGAGGGACTTGGTGAAAGCAGTGAAACCTGGCACAAAGCGGAGAAGCTGAAGATTCCACAATTCCACTTTCAGGCTACATGAGAAGTGCACACATGCCGAATGAGAAGCACATGTCGTTTTCTTGCAGGATTATTTGCATTAATGAAAATTCCAAAATTCCACATAGTCTTTCTTTTGAAAATGTGAATAGTTTATCACAAATTCGCATAAAGAAAAGCAGTTAAAATTGAACTGGATCTTCATGTATGGAATGAATACATTTTGGAAAAATATTGACTACAGAAATAAAGCTACAGCAAGACACTTGCCTTATAATAGCATTTACATGAAGTTTATAACATACGATATAATGTTATAGACACCAGTAATGCAGTATGGACAGAAATGAAAATCAGCTTCAGGGAAAGGAGGGAAGTGAGCGGGAAGACAGACCCCGCCGATAGCCTCAGAGTGTTCCTCGGGAAGTCACTACACTGCTCTGCCCTTGATTGTATCTGAGTTAAGAGCGTGTGGACAACTGTTGTGATGATTCCTCTGCTTTTCTCTGTATTTGCAGTAGATTGCAATAAAAAGGGATTCATACAATGAAGCTTTAAAAAGTTCACAGCTGCAATTAATGCAACATTCATTGCTAAACATTAATCTTTCTTTTTTAATGATTTCTATAAAAGTTTTGTCCTTTATCTTACAAGCTTATGTCACCGATGGAAGATCCCGGTTTGGAAAGGACAATAAAGTACGCTGTTCCCACTAATACAGTACACTCAACCAAGAGGCTTCCTTTTCACCAGCGCCCTTTTTTCTGTATGTAGGAGATACGATTGGTGCCACAGTGCAGGGTCCGGAGCCCGGCAGAACTCTCCAAGTCTATGACGTTTGCCATCAGCAAGTTGTCATATTCTCTTAAAGGGCTTTGCTTTGCCGCCACTGTCCTTGTAGGCCTGTGACTTTCAACACAGAGATGCATTTGATGAACATAAATCAGTCTTCCCAAAAAAGGAACTCAATCCATGGTGGTAAAGATGGAGAAAAACCAGTTGGCCAAAAACGTAATAGTTTCCTAAGTTGCATCAAATTTTAAAACAAATTAATGCCGTAGTCAGCCTACTGAATGCAATACTCTAAGTGCTCCATTAATTGTGCCTTTATTTTGACCGAAGAGTTTTCTTTTGGGGGCCAAAATTCCTTGGAACAACTTATTTTGACAGAGGCTTTTCCTATGTAGAGTACGGTATTAAAATGTGAAAAGAAGTCATATTCTAATTCCTTTGTACAACTAATATCTCAAGGAGAATGATCTCCCTTCAGTTTGTGTTATATAAAGATTGCTCCTTATTTGATTCCCTTTGCATTTTCTGGGTATTTCACTGCCCCATGTTATCTGGTGGCCAAAACTACTTATAAATTAGTAATAAATGTTACAGAAAAGATATTTGAAGCTCAGAGTGATTTAATTCTGTGCTAAGTATCCTACATCTGTCAAGATCCAAAGTGTGAAATGCAGCCAGTACCATGCACTAGGATGCGTGGGCGCAGAGTGCAGTAGAGTGTGGCTGGGACTGTTGCCCTTCTGGTCCCAGCTGACTTGTAAGAACCAGCTTTGTGCTGGGCACTCGTGCCTATTCCTTGCTCTGAGGAGTATGAGTAAGTCGCATTCCCTACTACCTTACATTGTTATTTTGCTACCTGGCCAGCCAGTAATCTGCGTAGGACAGTACTAATATGAGGCAAGTTGTTTTAGGCTCTGAAGGACACTGACTCACTTATATTTGATAAACCCCTTTATCATCAAGTGCATAATAAATGATTAAAAATACAAGCAACACAATGACAGGCTTCTTACTTCATTAGTGAATGTTTGGGGAAAAATCCACTACGGCAGTAACCCAGGAAAGTGGACTTGTATGTTCCTTAATTTATGCAACAAATATTTAATAGAGATATACTGTACCAGTCACCACTCTGCGTGCTTGTGATATATCAACAAAGAACAACTTATATTCTGATAGGCAGAATGGTAAAAATCAAGTGTAATAAATACAGACATAATGCTTTATATCATGATGAGGGCTACTGAAATAACAGTAGTTAAGGCAGGTGGCACTGAAGGCAAACTATTAGGGCATAGAATGTAATTTTAAGTAAAGGGTCAAGGTTGTCCTGCAGGAGATCGTGACAATGAGCAGAGGTGGAGCTGGGAACTAAGCTATGTGGACTCCTCACCGACCATGCTTCGAAAGAGACTAGCCATGCAAAGGCTTAAGGTGTGGTCATGTCTAGCTTGTTTCTGGCATAGCAGATAGGTGGGAGGGAGTGCGTGTATGGCACTGTGCACATAGGTCACACAGAACAGCCAGACGAGTGGATGCCTTAGCAGTTTACGGTCTCATGCAGTGTCTTGTAGAAGTAAAACATCTATTAGTGAAGTAAAAATGTGTGTGTGTGTGTGTGAGAGAGAGAGAGAGAGAGAGAGAGAAAGAAAGAGAGAGAGAGAGAGAGCAGTTACTAAAAATGTAGGAATGGAAGAAAAAATTCCAAAGTACAAATACCAAACTATAACATCCATACTTAAAGTAAGCTTTCTATTAAAACAGTAAAACAGGAAAATGAAAGTCATTATGCAATAATAAGGAGTCAATTCTGAATATGTGTGTACCCAATATTATAATACCCAAATGCATGAAGCAATCATTTATATACATATAGGAAGAGAAACAGTCCAATGCGAACATACTAAGCAAACTTAACATCTCCTCTTGAGCAAAGGATAAGGAATCTTGATAGAAAAATCAACAAAAAGCTACCAGTAAAACTGAACCCTACACCAAATAGACTCAAAAGATACCTCAGAACATTGTAGACAGTAACTATAAGCTAGGTATTCTTGTCATTGTCACATAGAATATTCTTCAGGATAAGCCTATGGAAGGTAAAAACCAAGTCTCACCTTTTTTGTAATTTAAAAATTATATTGAGTATTGCTTCTGCCCAAAATGCAATAAAATTAAGAATCAATTATAAGAAGCACTTTGGGAATGACATAAACCCAAAAGATTTAGTGACCTTATTTCTGCAAAGTCATGGATCAAAGGGGAAATCAAGAAGGAGATTATTTTTTAAAAACACAACAGAGAAAAACCCTATCAAAATCTATGAGATACAGCAAAATGGATAAATACAAAAATTCATGACAGTCAATTCCTACATCTAAAAAGAAATATATAATAAGAAGAAATGGGACTAAAACTCGTTAAGGAAAAACTGACAGGTTAGCTTCAGTTTATTTCTACCAAATATTCAAATAATAATATTACCAAGGCTTTTAAAATATTCCAGAAAATTGAAGGAACGAATATTTCCAAACACACTCTATAAGGCGACCATTACCCTCGTCCTAAACCAAGTGCACAACAAAAACAGAAAACTGCCGGCTAGTTTCCTTAATGAACATAAACACAAAAACCCCAGAACAAAATACAAAAAAAACAAATCCAAGAGCACATTGAAAAAGATGATTCACACCACTGGGGGGCGCTCCTCTGTGGGACGGAAGGATGGTTCAAAATATGCAAGTCAGTAAGGAATACTTGTCATAAGAATGAAGGAAAATTCCATATGATCATCTTAATAGACAAAGAAGCTTTGATAAAATTCAGAGTTTATGATAAAAATACTAAACAAATCAGGTATAGAATGAACACATCTAGATATAAAAATGTCATATGCAACAAGCCAATGGCTAATGTTGGACTGAATGAGAAAAATTGAAAGCTTTTTCTCTTATGTTTAGGATAGAAAAAGTGTGCTGACTTTTCAATATTTTTATTCAGCGTAGTACTGGCAGTTTTAGTTACCGCATTTATGAAAAAGAAAGGAAGAAAGAAAGTCTTCAAATCACCGGTGAGGATGTAAAATTGTCATTGTTTACAGATGATGTTATACAAAAAACAAAATAAAACAAAAATTAACCGAAAAAATTAGAACTAAAATATATTCTGAAAATAGCAAGCTATAAAACCAGTATACAAAAGTCAGTAATATTGCTATGTACCAATGCTAAATAAAGATGTGAAATATTAATACCTTTAATATCTAAAAAACTAAGAAAATTAAAATCAAATAATAAAAGGTATTCATAAAGTGTTAAATATCATTAATAAATAAATAGAAGATACATACAACATAATGGGAAACATCATGATATGTACTGAAAGAATCAATGATTTTAAAATGTCCACGTTGTGAAAAGTTATCCACAGAATCAGCATAATCCTTATCAAAACACCAATAATTTTGACATACATTACAAGGGTTTAGTAATTAGAACAGCCAGTTTTGGAATAAAAATAATCACAGAGACCAATGAAATGAAACCCACGCATCTAGAAGTAACCCATAAGTTCATGGCCAAGTGATTTTCCACACAGGTTCTAACAAAATGCATGGAAGAAAAAACAGTCTGTACAGTGAATGGCATTAGTAAATTAGGTAGCCACATGCCCCAGAACAAAAATACAACTGAACCTGGTGAAGCAGGCAGGTAAGAGCTCTGTGAGGTTGGAGTAGGAAGATTGTAAATTTGAGCTCAGCCTAGCTCAAATAATGACTCTGTCTCAATGAAGGGTGGGCGTAGCTCAGTTTAAACACGCTGGACTCAATCTCCACCAAGTAAACAAAGAAAAAAGAAAAGAAAAGAAATTAGAACTGATATCTCTTACCAGTTCCAAAGCAGCTCAATACGGATTAAAGACTTACATCTAAGTCTTTGTATTATAAAATATACAAGCGCATAGGTAAAACCTTAGAACATTGGAGTGGGCAGGATTTTTCTGGAAAAAGATCTGCAGAGCACAAGAAACAAAAGCAAAAACTAGACAAGTATCATTGCACCAAATGTAAGCTTCTTTGCAGTAAAGGAAAAAAAAAGATTCATCAGGGAGAAGAGACAACCAAAGAAACAGATGAAAAATGCTGGTAAATGATACATTTGACAAGGGACACAGATTACGTAAGCACTCGAAAAAATTCCAGCAATAAAACAAATAGGATGATTTAAAAATGGACAACGAACCTTAACAGACACTTTTTGAAAGAAGACATACAAATAGCCAACAGCCCTGTGAATAAGTTCACAGCGTCTCTATCCATGAGGGAAATGCAAATCAAACCCACAGTGAGATACCATCTCACCAAAGGAAGGATCGCTATTTTCAAAAAAAGAAAATTAGTGCTGGTGAGAATGTGGATAAAAGGGAACATTTGCACGTTGTTGGCAGGAATGTAAATTAGCACGACTATTATGAAAAATACTATGGAGTATTTTCAGACATTAGAAGTAGAAGCAACATATGATCCAAGAACTCACCTCCTGGGTATGTATCCAAAGGAAAGGAAGTCAGGAAGTTGAAAAGATGCCTGTGATTTTGTGTTCCTTGTAGAACTATTCACAATAGCTGAGAAACAGAAAGAAGTTAGATATTCACCAGATGATCTATAGATGAAAATGGGATATATATATATAAACAAACCAGGATGAAACTATGCTTTTTATTCACATGTGGAACCAAGGAAATAAATTTTGATTTTCTCGCTCAGCTGTCTCGCAGAATGATGATTCACGGGGGGCTGGAAGAAAGCGCAGGGTGAGGGAGGCAGGGGCAAACACCACTGGGTATTAAGTTACTGTTAAATCTGATTACGAAGTCCTGGTGTGCTACAGGAGAGTGCGCGGACGATACCAATATGCTTGAAACACAGCGAATCCTTAGATATGAAAATCAATATTAGACTAAAAGAAACACTTCCATAAATCCCCCTCAAAATCCTGCCCTGCCTTGCTTTGAGCATATTTATGCCATCGCTCCTGCTACTTTTGAAGAAGAGTCTTTTCCTTAGTCTGATCAAAATTCCAGTGAACGCTGCTGCCCCTGCCATGCAAGTGAAGGGCCAGCCTACAAAAACATGGCAATGTGTCCGCCTACATCGTACCACCCACTGGGTCTAACATCGTGTCTCTTTTGGCTCTTGAAGTCAAAATGGTCCTGCAAGATAAACACTTTGAGTCAGCTGAGAACATCCACTTGGTCGTCACAGGAGAAGTAAAAATGTGAAAGAGTGTTTCCAGAACCGACTCAGAAAATGGCAGGATGCTGGGATGCGCGTGTCTTGGGTGAGGTAGGACACATGGAAGGGAAGAAGACAAATGTTTCTCTTGCTGTAATAATTTTTGTTTAAACACAACATTACGTTTTTCAAATAATATCCTGCAGATTTAAGAAGCTATAAGGAGACAGTTTAAACAATTTTACCATAAATAAATGCTAGGTGTTTGTAGAGATAGGTGTAATTAAACTGAATTTCAAGCAATATGTACTTATAGAAAAAAATCACATAGTATTTCAGTGACATTTATTTCTAATATTTTAATACATAAGTTAAAATAAATATGATGTCAATTTAAAGATGTTAAATGTTTAAGGATGTAGCTGTGTTGGACCTCATTTAAACATTACACAAAAGGTACATGTATCAAAAAATCAATCAATAATTGGTAAAGACGAAAATTTTATTTTCTTATACTTTATTTTTTTTATTTCAAATGTTAGGTTTGAAGGAACTTTGCTGCAGATTTGCTCGATAATTGGAGCCACTTGTTTGCTTTTTGGTAATCGTTGCCAACACTTTGTTTCTCCATTCTAGGCCCCACAATGCCATGATGTAGTGTCATTTAATGTTTGCTGCACTTAAAAAGGAATTTTTTGATATATTTCCAGGAGAGGTGCTGCTGGATTGAAGAAAATGCTTATTTCTAGTCTTTTGAGAGATCTCCATACTGCTTTCCAAAGTGGTTGTATGAATTTACATTCCCACCAGCAGTGCAGAAGAGTTCCAAAAGAGGCCAAAGCAACACATAACAGAGACATATGTATACATATATTCATAGCAGCACAACTAACAATAGCTAAAATATGAAAGTCACCAAAATACCTATCAACAAACCAATGGATACACAAACTAGCATTTATACACAATGGAATACTACGCACCTGTAAAGTCCAACAGTGTGGAGGCCTTTGCAGGCAAATGGAAGAAACTTGAGAACATCATGCTTAGTGAAGTGAGTCAGAAGCAGAAGGTGAAACATCGAATGGTCTCTCTGATATGAGAAACCCAGATCACAACTATCTCATGATACTTAAAACGAAAAACAACGTGAACCAGGGGGGTAGGGTGGGGAGGGAGGGACGGGTGGGTTGGGAGAGGGACAAAAGGAGAGTGGGAAAGTCTTTGTCACCTTGACAAGGTATGTATGTGCACAAAATCCTCAACTTCATTGTAAACCTTAAGTTTTGCACTAATACATATCAATAAAATGGGGAAAAAAGGAATTTTTAAAGCAGCTCTCACTCCATTGCTCAGAGACAATAATTTTCACTGAGGTCCTTTGTGTCTTTCCCTTTCCTAAACTGTAAGTATCTCCCAATCTATGGGGGAACGTGGTTTCCCCACTTTAAATAGGTACTGATAAATGTTTCATGTAGAAATTTCTTAGCTAGCTTGAAACTGAAAGCAGCTTACTAGAATTCAACAATGATACCCTTGCACCAAACACAGTGGGATTCTCCGACAGACGCAAGGCTCCTGATTGGTGATGGCTGCGATGATGTCAACAGGAGCTATGCTGCCCTAAGGCAACCTCGCTTTGGGATTCCTCCTCCTTCAGCTCACCTTGCCCTAAGCAAACACAGAGTCGCTTCTCATTCATCCAAAAACACATTTTCTTACAGGGAGTGCTGCTAAATATTAATGGGGATAAATACTAAACAAGTTTATTTTTATTACAAATAAATATTTTGCAAATGAATTATAAAGCAATAATTATGAGTCAGAACTTCACAGAACACTGGCATAGATTCTTTGCACCTGTGTGACTCAAAATCATCCACATTGGATATTGTACATTGCATATGCGTGCCACCAAGAAAAAACAAATTTTGTGTTTTTCAATAAAAATACAAAGATCTTTAATTTATTAAATAGTTTTGTCTTTTGTTTTGAAGACAAAGCCTAGGCCTGAGAGACATATCCAGCCGTTTCTGTTTTTTGCTGTTATTGTTGTTGTTTTATTTGAGTCAGAGCCTCAGTGAGTCTCAAAATTTCCCAGACTACTTTGTGTTCCTCCTGCCTCAGCCCCAGAATTATAGGCCTGTACCATGGAGGTCACCTTCAAAAAAATAAACAAAACAACAACAATAAACCCTCTATATCGTTCACATAAGACAACATGCTATTTAATCTTGATTCATAATTATGTGACATTATACGTGAATCTATTAACCTAAAATCAATATGATGAGATATTTGTATTTATTACACAAACTTGCAATGCCTTTAAATATAAAACTGAAATACTTAAAAACATAGTGGGTAATGGCACCATAAAGATAACTCTGCAAATATAAAAAGGCATAAAATTAAAGATGAATAAGTTATGAAGAATTTGATGTAGTCTATCAGCTACTTATATTTTCAAAATATTGTAATATATCATCGTAGACTTTATAAGACACAGAGAATGATTAAAAGAAAAGCTTTTCGCCTAATTTTCTCTAGACAGTTTATAAATTAATCTAAAATATGTGGTATTTTTATCAATTTATTTGTAAATGAAATTTCGGTACTTCCCCATTCTGCTTGTGAGTCTGAATGCTGAGAATTCTAATACCCTATACAAGCATGAATTATAAAAAAATAATATGTACCCCAGATGTTCCATAGAAGGCTACAGCATGGGCAATTTATAATTTTCTTGCACTTTTCAAAGAATGTCTACACTGGACTTTCTGCTTACTTGTGATTACATAAACTAATTTAGACTCCTAAAAATTAGATTTTTGAAAAAAAAAAAAGCACATTATTTTAAATGGCCAAACTAGGGAATGTTAACTGGATAGTACTGAACACACCATTTTTTTTTCTTATTAGTTGCTAAATTTTTTAACTCAAAGTCAGTTGAGTTATGCTAAATACACTCTCATTTAAATCTAACCAAACCCAGACCCAAAGCTGAGACGTGATATGGTGCACGCAAGTTACAAGTCAGCAGGTCATTAAAAATGACAAACACAGACAGGTTGCTTTTCTGAAGAGCTGAAAAAAGTGAAGAAGGTCACGAAGAAATAATATCCTCAAGAGAAAATGAGTTTTACGTATTATGCTGCTTCTTGCCAAATAAAATAGTTTTCTTAAAAGTGGCAACCAAATAAACAGAGATTCCAGAGGTGGGCAGTTTACACAGCAGGAACTTTATGCCCCTGACATTGACCTTAGTAGACCCCAAGCTTCTGACATCGCTGGTTGCCATGACTTTGGAAAGAGCACTTTGTTCTCCTTGTCTCTGTTTGCTGATGCACACAATTATATCGGTGAGTGTGTTTTTGGTCCTCATTGAGATACTGTGAATTAAATGTCACTGATGGAGAGCCACACGTACCTGTGCAATTGTCACGTATCGTGATAAAGGAGTTTTTTGTCTATAGTAGAGCCTTAAAAACACTGGGGTTAACATTCGTCATTCATAAAAATCATTTCTTTTCCTCCTACTTCTGCCTTTCTTTTGTCTTTCGTTCCTTCACTCCTCCAGGAAAGTGGCTCATTTTTCTCTCTTCTGATCGTCTTATGGCTCTGCGCTCTTCTCGATCTTTCCTCCTGTATTCTCAGTGGATGTTACCTGAATATTTTTTTTCAGTTGGAATACAAGAAAAAGAGAGGAGGAGCAAAGGCTTAGCTTTCTACTACTGGTACCAAGACACATATTGTGAGATGCACTTCAAAAGACGAAAACAAAATCCACACTCTGCAAAATAAATATAATTGCTTTTTAAATACAGTCGCATTTAAATAAAATGTTATTCTTTATTATATACTGTATTGAAAATGAGCTGTTTCTTCTTAAACATTGTGTGCAGTTGAAGGAATACTTCAGAGATTAGAGCTCTCTTCCGGGAAGTACCAGGCCCTGGTTTCAATCCCCTTGCACCTCAGAGTAGCGAGCTTAATTGAGTGGTACACGTTTCTAATCCCAGCACAGGGAGGCGGAGGAAGGAGAATTGCTGTGACTTTTAGGCTAGTCGGGGCTGTGTAGCGAGTGAAGAACCGGCCTGGACTATAGAGAAAAGGCTTGTCAAAATAAAAATAAATAAATAAATAAATATGTGAAAATTGTTGGTCATTTAAAGATTTCAAATTCTCCATGAAAATAATGATAATTTTACTTCATTTGAAAACTTTTATTGTCATCTGTTTCTCCTTTTTGAACAATTTAAAAATAATCAAGGAAGGTACGTATGTTAAATGGATGGGAATACTGATATATTTTTATTACATAACTACATATAATTGCATGATATTAATGTTAATAACTAAACTAATAGATAATGTGTCAACTCTATGTCACTATATTAAAAAAATGCCCAGGTGACAAATACCACAAATTGTATCAGTGTGGTAACCTAGATCCTAAATATATTGATCTTTCAAAATCGGCCAGGTTTAGATTTTCTACATGACATCAACATTCATACAAAAATTTAAAGACCTATGCAGCTTAAACTCTCTGTACCATCTTACGAGGGGATCAATCCCCAAGTCTTTGACAAGTGCCTTGAGCAATTCACAGAAGTGGTGGCAGGGCTGCTGGATGTTGTGGCTTTTCTGTGCAGCAGTGGGACATCATGGACGCACCCTGGATTCCCTGTGCCGCAGTACCACATTCACTGTGGGGTAGTCCTAGTATTTGCCTGCTCTAGTATATTTGTATTCAAAATGCTCATGGCAAAGTCTCTGCTTTGGTTTGAATGCAGAAAGTCTCATGAATTTGGGATACTGTAGATTGTGTATACATTTCACATTCTGTTGGGACGCGGGGCCTAGTCCGAAAGATTAGGTCACCGGGATTTTATCTGAAAGGGGTGGATCCCTGAGGCTTTTCCCAGAAGGGGCAGGTCACTGAGGTCTGAACTGAGAGGGAAGGTCACTAGGATCTGACCTGGAAGGACCTATGGTACTCTGGTGTGTGTTGCTCATTCTGGCTCCTGTCACCATACTGAGAACAGCTATTCTCCTACTAGTTCCACGCCGTGTGGTTTCCCCATTGCCAGCTATCCTTAGGTGAACTGACCCCTTCTGAAACTATAAGCTAAAACAAACCTTTCCTCCGTGGAGATGTGCATGTTGGACAGTGTGTTCCAGCACTGCATAAGTGACCAAGAGAGTCCGCAAGTGCCATGGTAGTGGCCACTTCCAGTTGAGAATGGCTTCATTGTGGACATTTTTGGTTTTGCGTCTGAGATATCTTATTCAGACAGACACAGTAAGGCTGATCCTCAAGTATGCGTAAAATCTGACAGAAAAAAAGAGTAAATATAAAATTAGGTGTCCCAAAACTTTTTGGATGGGTGTTTGGGCATGTTTAAGAAGGGGGTTGAAGTAGACATGACTAACACGTGAAACAAGTGAGTTTCATTGTAAGGGGTAGGGGGAAAGGAGTGGATTTAGGGGAAGAGACTGGCTGGGATAAAGTGCACCCTGCCCAGCATACTGAGCTCTGGGAGGGCCTGGAGATGTGGCGGGAGGAGTGGGAGTGGTGCGGCTGAGTGCTGGCCAAAAATGACTCCAAAAAGAGGTGAGGACAGGTGGAGCTTATGAGCGTAGGCGTCTACTGGGACGGAATGAGGGAAAAATGTGAAGAATGGGCAGAGCCAGATGATGAGACCTAATCCCTAAGTGTCACTCTGAAAAGGACTGAAATGTGCAAACCACTTAGAAAGCTGTTGGGTTAATCCAGACGGGAGTTGAGAGAGTTGATGGTGATTTTCACCAGGTGTTTTCTGTGACATCGTGACAAGGGTCAAGTTCTGGACAAAGATAGATCCCTCACCCGTTATCATCCTTGATAACGGTTTCTAGAGTCTGTGAACTGTGTCTTCATACAAGGCCATAAAGGAAGAAGTGATTCCTGTTGAGTTTAATGCTAGAATTATTAACAGCCTATCCCATTTTCATTTCATATTAGGCCCCACACACTATCTCGGTGGTCTCAGAATTGCCCCAAGATTTGGCCTCACAGTAAGTGAATAAAGCCCTTTCAGTACGTGTGCAAGAGGAACAGTGCAGATGAGGTTGGGGTAAGAATAGGAGTCCAGGCTGGACCTGTAGAGTTGACATCTTGCTTAAGCATTTACAAGATATTTCAATATAGTTGCCTATGTGAGTATACGGTCAAAGCTGGGGACCAAGGGAGTCATACGTTTGGAAATCCTTGGCATCTCAATGGTATTAAAGCTCTGAGAGCAGCCGAGGCCACCATAGGACAGACACCTGGAAGAGGACCACCATGCATGAGAGAATAACTAGTCTACCAAGGTGCCTGGCGCCCTTTTGCCAGCAAAATGTTTGACCCATCACCACAGGGATTTTCTCCGAAAAGGAGTGAGGGAAGCCAAGCGAGGCTGAACTGCTCTCCAATCTCCTTTCTGTGGTAATTTATTGTGATTGTGTCAATGCAGCAAAGCCACAGGGAGGATTGCTCTAGAGTGTGAGGCCTCACCTCTGAAACAACTAGTTTGGCATATTCACGTACATTAGCTCTAACTATTGAACTATGTATCTAATCCTTTACCTTCATGTTTATAAGCCATCTATCTAGTTTTCCTAATTTTATAGGGTGTCTTCATTTGGGATAATGATTTTTAGAAAATGTTCAGCAGTAGGTTGCATCATTTAAATATATATTTTTAAATAGATGTGATCATTGTTCTAAGTTCTGATTTTCACCATCTGTTTTGATTGTGAGTCCCACTTAGATAATTATTGATGGTTTTCATATCATACATCCACTTGTAAATTAACAGAATTATTTTTAATATCGATCATAATTTATTTCACTCAATACAACTAAATTTCAAAACTGTTACCTTTCCTTCTTGATTGTGAGACACATATATATTTACAATGAATATGAAATATAGCCTGTATGTATTAGTGTGTAAATCAACTCGGATAAATAGATTCTTCCACATGAGGAATAACAAAAATCCTTAAAGTTATTTTCTTTAAAATACATAATACAATTTCTATTACAACTTCAGCTTGAGCCCCTCAGGATTGTGGTGTCAATTCACTCTATGTTTTAGCACATAGGGATAATAATTAAAGGGTAAGTTAGTTTTACATTTACCTCAAATCAAGTGTACCATTAATTTGCATTATGTGGATCACCCATTCAATTACTCAAGTATTTAGTCAAAGTACCATGTGATGTTAGGTGTGAAGTATCGCATTGCTTAAATCAACCTCTCATACCACACAACTCTAGAGTGATCTTTATATGGTTAATAGCAATGAATACACATTTTTCAGTTTTGTAGACAAAAATAAATGAACAAGTGATTGACTTGACTTAAATTGTAGTTGGCTGTGCCTTTTAAGCATGAAAACAACTTGAAGTTTCAGAAATTGAAAACAGTCAATGGATGATAAATTATAATTATCTGATTTAAAGAAGCTAGCTGTCCATTCTGCTCCCAGGTACAGATGTAAAGACTTCATTCTATATTTCAAAAATATTTAAATCTTTTTGGAGGGTGTTGAAGATACTTTTTCAAAAAAAGAAGCAGGAGGGATGTGGCTCCTTATCTCTTGAAGAACTGATTCATGGAGAGGACAGATGCAGAAAAAAGACTGACACGGGTGCCCTGAAAGTAAATGAGTTAAAAATGAAGAGAATTTTGAAGAATCCAGCTCAGTTATCAACATTTTTGCTGTTTTTCTGGTACCCATCTTCCAGTGAGAATGGCCATATGTCCTGGTTTGCCTGGGGCAGTCCTGTCTCATAGTTAAAGGTCCTGGTCTAATTAATACCATCAGATCTTTTTTACATTGATAAATGTCTTCCTTTAGCATGAATTATATGGTCACTTTTCTTGTAACCAACACAACAATGGATTAATTGTACAAACAGAAAGTGTTTTTAGGCTAAGGAAAAAACATGAAAACTACTCAAAGACATGAGTACTGGAAAAAAAATGCGTGCAATTCTCTGTCTTCGCATTCAATAAAATCACCCCAAGTGAAATTTTAAGCAACAATCATGTCGTTCGCTGTCACTTAGCCTTTTGCCTGCAGTGCATTTAGGGATAATTACAGTACAATTACTCACCTGCATCAAATTTGGGTCTCCTGCTTCATGTGTGCAGCAGACTTCGCAAGGAATATTCAACTCATGATTGATAGGATAGTAATTATCAAACTCCCTAATCTTGTTCAAAATAAATAGATACTCAAACAAACAAACATAAAAAAATAGAGCCAATTCTCGCTAACTACAGGCAAATGGTAGTTTTGGAACAAACAATGAAAATTGGATAAACAAAAGATAATTCTAAAAAATGGCTCCCAAAATCCTCCAATGCATATAAAATGATTAAAGTAAATTGAAAAGAAAAAAAAACATTGAAAATAATTTAGCTAACAAAACAGTATGATGTTCTATCACCGAATATGTATTATGATGTATAAAATTCTGCTAAGATTTTTATATAGTATATTTTCTCACAGATCAAAAACAGATGAAGATAAAAACTTACAATATAAACCAACTAAATTTACTTCTAAGCCAGTTTTTTCATCATTGTACTTAATATTATAATTTTACATACTTGTCTTATACATACATAGTCATAGGATAATGTGTATTAATTACGGTGATGTAATTAAATTCACTTATATTTGTGATTAAAAACAAAACATTATTTTCAGTATCAAATGCATAATCTATACAATTATTGAAAATTTTATTTCATCTAGATATCAATGTATTATAGTTTTGGCACACACATATGTTTTTTTAAATTAAGGATACAAATGTAAAGGATGCACTTTGAAAACACAAATGAAGATTTCATATCTCTGATTCCTTCTGTACCGACCTCTTTCTCAGATTATTGTCTCATAAATCTCACTAAAGACGATTCAATTACAACAATATATTGTTGATTTTCATATGGCCTTTTGGGCTTAGAATAAAAAGTGACAAAATGATATTGATTTAATTCAAGCTAGTCAAATCTTCAGTGACCTTGTCGCTTAAACAACTGTGATGTTCATGACTTCTAAGTTAATCTATTGCAGAACCAACCTATGTCTGTTCTGAAAATTTAAGGTCTGAGCAGGTAACATAATATTACTTTCTAGAAGATGATTATATAACCTCGTTGTGTCTCTTTTGAACTTGCTTGTTCATGTGTGCAGCTGCATACATCTACAAATGGTATACTTCTATATTCAAGAAAATACTTGAGTTATTTCTAAAGATATCAAGAATATTTTGAAAAGACTGACAGGAGGTTATTAACAGTAAATACTACTATTAAAGCAGTAAATAATAAAAAAGAGGAGATATATATATATTAAAACACTGATTTTATAAGATATGGTCATTGATGTTTAAAACAACTATAATTCGGAAGAGAGAACAGGTGAAGAAAGCAGAAGTCAATAAAATAGGATAATTTATTGGATGAGAATATTAACATTGATGAAATTAATATGGTGTGTCAACTTTCATCACTGTAGCAAATACACGATAAACAACTTATAAATAGAGAATAAATCCTAATGGCTGACTGACAGCCTCCGACAGAATCAAGTCCACATTGGAACCGCCCCCTTGCTTTTCAAACTACGGAGAAACAGCCTATCATGGCGGAACAGCATCACTCACCACACAGCTGAGAAACAAAAGAGAAAAAGAGGAAGAGCGTGGGATCTCGCCGACCACACTTCCCAGGACCGGAAGTTCTTGCATTCAGCCTCCCCTCTTACTCTTTCTTCCACTTCCTGAGAGCACCAAGCTGGGACCAAGTCCAAAAGACCCGTGCCTCAAAATTCACTCCAGATCCCAATGACAGCAGATTGAGATGGAATGGACTTGAAGGAGGAGCAAATTTAAGTTTAGATTGAAAATAAGATATTCATCTTGGTGCAGTATCTTGCACTTTTGAAAATCCTTTAAGGTCTATGACTTCCTTATTTTCTTTTCTCAATACCTTCTATGGATGAAGATCCATTTAGGGCTGATTATTTGGTTAAAGTAGACCAAGCACTGCCTCTTGTCATAGTCCCTAACTCAGAAGCACGTGATGGTTCTGGTGATTGTCACAGCAATGCTAATGGAAGCATCTGTACACCTTAAATGGAAAAGAATTCAGGGAGACATGACAGCACCTACTCAATGAATGTTTTGATGTTTCTACCTTCTCCGTAACGATTGAGTCATTTTAAAATAATTATATCACAAATCATTTTAGAGGTACAATGAACGCTTTAGAAATTTATTGTAATTTTTCTTACTCAATATTTTGCATAGCTAGTATTTCCAATTTTGCAAAGGAGAAGCTCATGTTTTAGATAAAGAATAACTTTCTCATAACTTAGATAGAAGATCTTTTACAAGTCATTTCCCCAACAAATGCACATTAGGGGAAATTCTGACTTTAGACTACTGTCCCTCTACTGAACTCCGCACTTCTATCTTTATATAAAATATCTTTTCTTATTTTTCAGCTACTGCCTGAGCACTATTTCTGGACTTGAGTTTCCAGCTCCTCAATGAGATGATGGTTTTGTCTAGCTTTCATTCACAGACGTGGTGCAATCGGAGTAACTGACACTAGCTGACTTTTGGCTATTTGTTCTCATTTTCACCCAAAATTACTGATCCCTTCTTCACCCTCCTCTTCGGGCTCCATACTTGGTGCTTCCTGGCGTTGCCACAT